>JAXIVJ010010495.1:0-46973 GCA_036785665.1 Chirona hameri
AGCAGCGGACCTCAGGTGCCGCCGCCTAGGTGTTGTGTAACTATTGTGTAAGGATCTCCAAACCGTGGTCGGAATAACGATTTCAGTCGAGAGAACATTCTTTTCAAATATATCCTACCTAAACATGGAATGAAGGGAAGTTTCAGAAGACATGTGGGCCAGGCAATGCAAGTGTTATTGTTGGGCACAATCCAAACATTCGAAGCAGCATTCCTCTGCCACATGCATTCCTCATTCCTCTGCAACCCGAGTGCAATTGAGTGGCAGCAGGACTTGTTTTAATTTCCTGTTGCATGAGGCAGCATGACTGCAACCGTAAGTGGGCCCTGTGCCTGTGGTTGTTGACTCAATAAATACAAATACAAATACTTGTGGCTGGACTTATATCGGTTTCTGGCGGAAGTGGTGACTTCTAGCGACTTTTGGCGGCAGTGGCGGGCCTCTGGTGGGAGTGATGAATTCTGGCGGGAGAGAGACTTTTGGCGGAGTGGTGACTACTGTTAGCTTCTAAAAGTTGGAGGTTTATGGCGAGAATGGTGACTTCTGGCGGGAGAGGGACTTTTGGTCGAAATGTTTCCTTCTGACCGCCTGTGGCAGGAGAGGTAGCATTTGGCGGGAACCCGCAGGCCCGTAACTTGAACCCGCAGGCCAGGTAGCTTGTAACTCATCTAGCCAAATTTTGACGGCGACATCGTTAGTTGGATCAAAATGATGGCGATTGGGCCTAAGGGCGCCACAACTACATGGTTATATGACGCTCATAGTCAGATCAAAACACAGAACTAGATCGATTATGTTTTCGGTTGTGACGAACTATCTTCCCGACCGCAGACAAACATGTTTAGGATTTTCGAGCTCTTCAATGTTTGTGTCCTAGTCCATATAAATTGTTTGATGACGTTGCTGGAGGCCGAGAGGACGACATTGTTGTTTGTTGAAGCCAAGTCTACATCAGACAGGCGATCTTCGGGACTTGTTACTTTGGGCGATACCGGAGTGGCCCGGACAGAACATCCGAGATATCTTCCTAACGAGCGTCAACCAGTCGGCCGGTTACAGGCCAGTTTCGAACTTGGCGGGATAGATTGGGGCCAGCTCTGGCACGGCGATATGTTCTATATCAGATCTGTAAGCGCCCGAACGGCAGCCAAGCTGAGGGCGATGGCCTCTATCCCGCCTGCATGGGCATCGGTGGCTTCATCGGCGGCTGACGGCTTCGGCGGCTTTTGACGAGGGTGAGGTCGGGGAGAGGCTTCAGACCGGAGTGGGGCAGGATAGAGGCTCCTGACGGAAGTGGGGTCGGAGAGAAGCTTCTCATGGAGCAAAGGGTTTCTAGCGAAAGGGGCCGGGGAGAGGTTTTTGGAAGAAGGAAGACCGAGGAGAAGTTTCTGGTGGGAGAAGAGTTTTTTTTTGGCTGGATAAAAGTGTCTTCTGGCGGTAGCAGAACAGGGGTTTCTGGCGGGAAGGGACCGGCAGACAGACAGACCGGGCGCCGCGTGACAGACGGAGAGGGTTGAGGTGATTATCGGGCCGGGCGGGTGAGGGGCGGGTGAGGGGCGGGGAGGGGCGGGGAAGGGCAGGGAGGGGCGGGGCTGGGAGGAGCTGGGCGGGGCGGGGAGGAGCGGGGAGGGGCGGGGTGGGGCGGGGAGGAGCGGGGAGGGGCTGGGCGGGGCGTGGAGGGGCGGGGAGGAGCGGGGAGGGGCGGGGAGGGGAGGGACGGGGAGGGGCGGGGAGGGGCGGGGAGGGGCGGGGAGGGGCGGGGAGGGGCGGGGAGGGGCGGGGAGGGGCGGGGAAGGGAGGCGCCGGCTGAGCGGTGAGCAATGGCCGGCTGGCGCGACTGACCATCTATCAGAGGCAGTACGGCGCGCCAATCAGTCAGTCAGTCATCACCTGTCAGCCAGTCAATCGGTGAGCACCACTCGACGCAGCATCTGTTGCTGCCCGCTCACCAGCCAGCACGCCCCCCCCCCCCAACCCTTGGCCTTTGACAGCTACCTACCAGATCACAGATCAGTAGCCTCAGCAGCTACCGACCTCATCTCCGTACCTGCCTAGGGCAGCAGGAGCAACAGTGGTAGCAGTCGGGCCAGCAGAGTCGACTGGCAGGAGTGAGACAAAATGTGGCTGATGTTAGAATACGTCATTTCTTCAGAACACCCGTCTGAGAAATTCCGCGATGTGTAGCGCCATCGCCACTTAACATTGTGTGGAAATGGCAATAACACGTTCCACGAGTTCAATTCAAAGCAAATATAGGAAGAAAATACCTCACCGTTTAAATGGCGTATTTGCAACAAATAATTGAACTGAACGTTGATGTTCACATCAGCCATGCATTCCTCTTGCCAGACATCATATTCAATACATAAAGCACCCAGTGCCAGTGAAGACGGCCAATGTGTGCAGATGTTCGGATAGACGTTTGCTTTTGGGCATTTCAGCATACATTACTCGAGGTCAAATATACTTGAATTAATTGCATTCCTGTTGAAGAGCAGACCAAACACCTTATAATTCCCATATATCTACTGAGCAATCTCATTTAAGAGGAAACGCTGGCAATCCAACTTCTGGATGGCAATGGTAGGAAGCCGAGAAGTGGACACGTGACATTTACGCGGCATAACAATGGAATGTTTCAGTCAGCACACAGCTGCCTGTACAGTCGTAAAACGTACCACGCCAATATGTCCGATTCCCATCGGGGAATAAACCCTGTCATGTAAAGTTCAAGTTACGACGCAACTTCGCATACAGAATTATAATAAACTTGAAAAGGGCACCCTGTGTGTTCATTGACCAGTCTCTGAGCACTGTTGACCCCAAATGTGATGATATTATTGATATTGCACACTGTGTGCTTTCCACAGAGTTTTGCATGATTCGTTCGTTTGCTGGTTTCGAAAGGATATGGCCGCTTCGGTCCGCTTGGGCTTAAGTCTAGCCATGGGATAAAGGAGAAATAAAAGAGAGGGACAAAGTGGAACACAGACCGGGCGACCATCTGTGACTTGCAGTGTCTTCACTGGCAGGGCGAAACTGTGCGGAAGGCACAAGCCGTGAAGGGAGTCACCACTCCCCAGCAGACTTGTAGTCAACTCAATCAATCGACTCAAGTTACTCCCGTCGTGTCGTCAGCCCTTCGGATCCTGCTAACGACCAGGGTTCGCTGCTTCACCGTACGCCAGCTGTGCTGCAATTTGTATACGTAGACGTTACGTAGACGTTACGTAGACGTTACGTAGACGTTACGTGGACACGCATGTCTAGATACTAAACTTGCATCTCAGCTAGCGTACGGTCTGGTGGCGAACCCTGATCCTTATCAGTACACGACGGTACACGACGGGAGTAACTTGAGTCGATTGATTGAATTGAATACAAGTCAGCAGTCCCCAAGGGCGACTAGTTGACGGTCGTATGTCGGGTGGCCGGCGGTGGCGGCGACGGCAGCAGTCCCGGGTTAACGTAGGCGAGGTACGGGCTCGGGGACCGGCAGTCGGAAGGATGAAAGGGCACGATAGGAGGCAAAATAGGAAAATAGGAGGGAAGATGGGAGGAAACGAATATGATGCTCGCCAGACTCGTTTGATCATTACATCAGCCGCAAGGAAGAGACACAGAAACATACAGACGAATGTAGGCGGTAGAGTATGAGCAAATTAAATCAATTTGAGGCAAATCAACATCAAGCACGGGATAAAACACAGTTTCAGGTGCCAGGCCAGTTTATTTTTTTTGCGAAACACCTTTTTGAAGCATTGAAGTAATGACCAAAACGTCACTAATTCCGTGAAAAACGTTCTAAGTAGTGGAAATAAGGTTCCAATAATGTTTCTGAATGTAAATAACTTTCCAGCATTGTTCGGCTAGGGTATGTCACTCATCGATAAATGCATATCTGCTGCTTGCATTTTTAAGGAGCGCTTGAATTATTACTGTTAAAAGGGGGCGCTTATTCATATATGTGGTGCCTAGAGTTGTTTAAACGAGTGTTTTGCCATTGGGAAATTCCAAAATGGCATTTTCACATGGCTATTTGCCTTCCAAAAGAGCCTATGACCACAATATAGCAACGTTGGACTTAGTTCCGCATTCGCCGCCAGGGCGGCGCTGGGATCACGCTAATGTTAAGGAATAGGGAGAACTTCAATCGCTCGGGGCAGGATGGCGGTTAAAGATAGGAGGAAACGAAAGGTGCAGAATTGTTCACACATATGCAGAGCATGATAAAATCATAGGAACAGCCTGCACCGATAACAAAGTTATGTCAGTGACACAGTCTTCACCGTACGAACCATACGAATCGGTCAGTGACACAGCCTTCACCGTACGAACCATACGAATCGGTCAGTGACACAGCCTTCACCGTACGAACCATACGAATCGGTCAGTGACACAGCCTTCACCGTACGAACCATACGAATCGGTCAGTGACACAGCCTTCACCGTACGAACCATACGAATCGGTCAGTGACACAGCCTTCACCGTACGAACCGTACGAATCGGTCAGTGACACAGCCTTCACCGTACGAACCGTACGAATCGGTCAGTGACACAGCCTTCACCGTACGAACCGTACGAATCGGTCAGTGACACAGCCTTCACTGAACGAACCATACGAATCGGTCAGTGACACAGCCTTCACCGTACGAACCGTACGAATCGGTCAGTGACACAGCCTTCACCGTACGAACCATATAGGTAGTACAGCACAATTTCTGGGCGGGAGTGATTTGGAAGGAAAAGTAAAGCCTGTTTAAGTGAAAGATAAAATGAATTACTGAGCCAACGAAATAAATATATTGTCAAGCTTCGTGATACAACGCTACCCGACCGAGTGTCAATTGCATCGAACAATTTCTGAAATACAATATTGTTGGCAGTCCTGCGGTATGTCATCAAAGGAGACTTCACCGGTAACGGGTTCAGAAGAACGGTGACAAGTACCCATCATGACATTCAAAGAGAACTTCTACCTACCGAGAACATGTACAAATAATTATTCCAACATTCTTACGCTGCCTATTCAAATAAAAACCACAAATCGAGACACAACCAACCATGCAGATGATGATGATTGTTTTTTTTTGGGCGCACCGACTACTTATGGTCACTTGGCGCCCACCAGCCATGCAATGCAGAGGTCCAGAAAGACAAGTCAAACTGATTAACTTTCCGAACTCCTCCCCTCCCCCAGTCGTGTCGCCTCAATAGGGTGTATAGCTGCCCCACCGAGAACCGTACCGTCCCTAAACAGATCCGCGTCGGCCCTGCCCCGCCTCCTACGCAGCCCGCGCCCCAGAGACGGGCCCTGTCCCGCCTCCTACGCAGCCCGAGCCCCAGAGACGGGCCCTGCCCCGCCTCCTACGCAGCCCGAGCCCCAGGGACGGGCCCTGCCCCGCCTCCTACGCAGCCCGAGCCCCAGAGACGGGCCCTGCCCCGCCTCCTACGCAGCCCGCGCCCCAGCGACGGGACCTGCCCCGCCTCCTACGCAGCCCGAGCCCCAGAGACGGGCCCTGTCCCGCCTCCTACGCAGCCTGCGCCCCAGAGACGGGACCTGCCCCGCCTCCTACGCAGCCCGCGCCCCAGCGACGGGACCTGCCCCGCCTCCTACGCAGCCCGAGCCCCAGAGACGGGCCCTGTCCCGCCTCCTACCCAGCCCGAGCCCCAGAGACGGGCCCTGCCCCGCCTCCTACGCAGCCCGCGCCCCAGCGACGGAACCCACGCTGCAAACTTGTCACTTGTCCCGGGGCGCGGCAATGTGAAGGCGCCGCGCACCAGCCTCGGGCACTCCGCCCTCTCAGGACCATACAGTTAAACTCCGGCGGCGGCCGGAGTCTGCAGAACATTTGGCGCTTCGAGTGGCCGTGCCGAGCGGCCGCGGCGATAGAGCTGTAGCCGTTGTTGCCACTGTGAGTCTGTGCCAACACACTGTCCGAAGCCGAAGGACGGGCGCGTCCTGAATCGTCTCCGGAGGCGGCACGATGACGCGGGTGTGACAGGCGGCAGCGAACGGCGAATTTACGGCCAGGCCGCGCTGGTGCGGGTGCCAGCTCAGCTCGGCGAGTGTTCAGGCGACGGACGACGTCCAGACGGCGTCCAGCGGTGTCCTCGGCAGCGCTGCTGGAGCTGGTACTGGCGCTGGACGCGACGGTGGAGCGCTGCTGGAGGTGGTACTGGCGCTGGACGCGACGGTAGACGGCGGAGCGGCAGATGGTGATGGCACTGGCGGTGGACGGCGGATCGGTGGATGGTGATGTGCTGGTGTTGGCCAAAAGAGAGGAGGCCGCGACCGACTGCAATGTGCCGGACTGCGACGCGTCGTGTTAGTTACGTCCGAGGTGGCTCAGAGGGGGGCCGGAGCGGTGCCAAGAGGAACGGGGCCGCGCTGCACGCTGGTTGACGGAGAGGGGGGGGGGGGGGGCACGGTGCAGGAAGGCAGCAGGCAGACTATGTATAAATTATCAGGCAGGTTGGGTTCGCCAACATCAGCGCACTAGAGTGCAGTGCTTCGGTCGATATCCTGTTTTCCTTAACATATAGGCAGATGTTAATCAACGATATTCGAATTTGCATGCGTGCACAGAGGGAATGAAACTTAAGGCACTTCTTTAAGCACACTCGCGTTCATCTTTAAAAAAGCCTGTCAAATTGGTTCTGTATTTTTAGCGACGGCAGCGTTACCTGCAGTGTAAGGCGTGTCAATGCGGGGGATGATTCGCCCGTCCCCGTGTCGATGTCACGGCTCGTAACACGGCCAGGGGCGCAACCACCTATACGGACAGCACGGAATGTCCGTACCGTTTTTGACGGGCGCCGAAGGTGCCCCCCCCCCCCCGGCCCATTTGTTGTGCAATTAGCACCGCTAACAGGACAGGCACCCAGCGCGGATCCAGAGGCGCCCATGCACAGATGGGCCCACGCCGTCCAGTGACGACACTCTTGCGGCCAGTGACGGCGCTCCTCCGACCAGAAACGGCACCCTTCTAGCTAGTGACGGCGCCCCTCCGGCCAGTGACGGCGCCCCTCCGGCTAATGACGGCGCCCCTCCGGCTAATGACGGCGCCCCTCTGGCCAGTGACGGCACCTCTCCAGCTAATGACGGCGTCCCTCTGGCCAGTGACGGCACTCCTCCGGCCAGTGACGGCGCTCCTCCGGCCAGTGACGGCGCCCCTTCGGCTAGTGCCGGCGCCCTTCTGGCCAGTGCCGGCGCCCTTCTGGCCAGTGACGGCGCCCCCTGTCATAGACGGCGCCCCTCCGGTCAGTGACGGCACTCTTGAGGCCAGTGACGGCCGGAGGTGCGGCCCTCTCAGGTCTCGACAATCGTCCTCTCAGACCAGCCTGGGGTCCGCTCAGGGCTGGCAAGTGTTCTATCGGGCCTATACATATCTGAAGAGGCCTTGAACATCTAAGGGCTCCTCATTCCTCATACCGAACGAGGGCCCCTCAGGCCGGCAGGGGGCCCACTCAATCCTACCCGAGTTCTCCTCCAGGCCGATTGAGGTCCTCTCAAGTCGACCCAGGACCGCTCAGGTTGACTGTGGGACCATCAGGCTGACTGAGTTCCTCTTCGGGGCGCCGGAGGATCCCTCAACCCGACCAAGGGCCCGCTCAGGCCGACAGAGGCCCCCTCAGAATGACCGTAGGCCCCTTAAAAGTCCACCGAGGTCCCTTCAAGCTGACCAAGGGCCACCTCAAATCGACCTAGGGCCTCTCAGGCGGACTGATGCCCCTCACGCTGACTGAGGGTCTCTAAGGCCACCCGAGATCCCCTCATGCCAACCAAAGGCCCCTCACACCGAACTTAAGGACCCACGGGCTGACAAAGGGCTCCATAAAGCGGGCCTAGGGACCCTGAGACCAAGTGATGACCCTGAAGCCGACCGAGGGCCCCTCATACCGACCGAGGGCACCTCAGACTAAACACGGGTCCCTCCCTCAGGTAGACAGAGGGCCCTTCATGACGTCCAAAGGCCCTCTAGGCTGACAAAGGCCCCTCAAGCCGAACGAGGACCGGGGACCCTCAGGCCGACCGAACTCCCCTTCAGAGCGACCGAGGACCTCCTGAAGCCAACCAAGGGCCCCTCAGACCGACAGAGACCCCTCACGTTGACCGAAAGTTCCCTCAGGCGGACAGAGGACCGCTCAGGCCGACAGAGGGCCGATCAGGCCGACAGAGGGCCTTGGCGGCCTGAGAGGCCATAATGATACAGAGGGCCGCTCAGGCCGTCAGAGGCCTCTTAGACCAACCAAGGGCCCCTTAGACGGCCTAAAAAATGAAACATTTGTGATATTGCGTTTTTGTTTTGGCGATGGCGCCCTCCTTGAGTGATGGTGCCCCTTGGGCGATGACGCCCCCAACGGCAATGAGTCCGTACCACTTTTGTGGACGTGGTTTCGCCCCAGAACACGGCCCTATATTTAGTGGCCACTGATATTCATGTTTGCGATAGCTGCTGATCGGAAAGGAAACAGCGATGGAGCTTCATGCTTCCAAGAAGTGAGAGGATGCTGCTGGCGTCATGCACTGAAAGCGGAACTTTTAAATAGAGCGGAATTAGTTCCATTTTTATTTCATTTCTCTATTAGTTAGCTCTCCCTCAATGAACTTCATTTTCGGCCGGAATAGCTATGATATAACATACATATTTCGGAAATGCTTGACAACAGACAATACAAAACGCCATTTAAAGTGATGCAGAGCAAGTGAGAAACGTTCGGCTGCGGCCCGTGGATCGACTTTCGATTCAATACGACATGGCGTATGAGCGAGCAAGCAGCCGGAGGCAGTCTCACAGATACAGTTATCTGATTTAAGCCGTGATTGGCTGCTGAAATGTGTTTGCTAACTGCAATAAGCACTGACAAGCCCAATGTTCGCAGCCGTATTGACTGAAGTCAACTCTTTGTTGGCAATGATTTCGTTTCGAGCAGTGATGAAACTACAAAAGGAGTATACAAGTTATTCAAACAATCACCAGCCTGCAAATGGCGAGGACGGACCGGAAGACTCCAGGACGTAGGAGCAGGCCCAGCCCAAACGCTCCAGCACACACAGGAGTCGAATTTAGACGGCACCTCTAGGTCACAGGAGTCGAATTTAGACTGTGGCTCCTGGCCGCAGGAGTCGACTTTAGACGGTGGCGCTTGGCCGCAGGAGTCGACTTTAGACGGTGGCTCTAGCCGCAGGGGCGTTCCAGGATAGATTGACCAGTCGGAGGGTCTATTTTACAGCCTCATCTCTCAGAAAAATATAGGATTGGGTCTATAGGGTAGTCGTAGGCCCTGAAGACGACTGCGCAAATATTTTGCCTCGTCGGGCAACGGTGACCGAGTTATAGCCTCCGACAATTTCGTAAGGTCACGCTGCAGTCCTTTCTTTGATGACCCATACCTTGCAGTCAAACGACCTGGAACCTTAAAAGTTATATACCAATGCACTCGCCATGATGCAAGGAAACGTTTTGCGATCTCGAAATTGCTTGTTTTATTTTATTTTATGACCTTGCGACCCTTTCTTACGTGATCTATCTTGACCCTTTCCCAGTCGAAACCTGCATTTTTGACTCAAAGACAAATTGAGTTTTATCCATTAACTTTCGATAGAAAAAAGTGGATATAGGCTATTAAATGTCCCCTTTCAGCCTAGCAAAACACCGTATAGGTGGCGCTGCGAACGTTACCCATGTATATTTCCGGACTGGGTAAAGACATCGAGGCGCGGTCAACGCCAGTGCATTGGATAGGTGATTCTGAGCAATACATATTTTTTTACTTTGAGGCCCGATGTCAAGGTCAATGTCATAATTTATGTCAAACTTGCAAATAATTTCCGTTTGCTGTACGTACGGGATTGTTGTGAATATTTCCGGGGTATTCTCGTCTGGCTTTGTTTGTTTTTGCATTAACCTTTGTCGTGCCTGGGGGAGGCGTTTGGGGGGTTGGGTTGGGACGCCCAATATTTTTTTTCGGGAATATCACGTCAATGGCGGCGTGCTGCACCACCGTTTCTGGCACATCTGCTTCGGCATGAATTGCGCAACTTCAGTAGTTTTTTTTACCTCGGGTCATCTCAGGTGAGGTCACCAGGTCACGTCCAGTGGTTCCGCCTCCAAAGAAGGATGTGGTCGAGTCACAACCACAGTGTTTGACTGAGAGATGTGACACAGGATTTAATCAGGCCATAAGTACCCACAATTCTGCTATCTCGGATTTTTATATCGGTGAATTTAGGTCAGTTCGATCTCGTGACTTCCCCAATATAAGTTAACGGGAAAATTTACAAATGCTTCCGCTATCAGGAGAACACATATTAGATCAGACCAATCGTTTCAATAACATGTTATTTTAGCTTATTCTTGATGACCCAAGCACATTTTTACTCAGTGACCGCCTCATGGTCAGTTGGTCAGCTGGGGTCATTTGAGGTCACTTCCTGCCAATAACTCTTAATTCTTGTGTTGTGATTCAGACACGTGGGTGCGAAGTAGTATGGCTGCGAGCCGGTTTCGTACGGTTCTGTTCACATGTGTGCATGGTTCCATTCATACAAAATGCCAGGGAGAAGAAGTGAGCATATGATGTTGTCGCACACTGACGCTCAAAATACAATGAGATGCGCTTGAAAATGTGTTTCATGATCAAATAATCCAGTACTGAGCAACCAGATCGATCGACCAAAGGGTGACAAAGTGACTTCCGATCAAGTTGGGACATTTTTGTAATTTTTTCCATCCCCCAGATAGTTTTGGCGCATCCTAAAATGGCCTTCTGGATTCGAACTTGTCTAAACTTGGTGCAATACCCCGGATATACTCACAAAAATCCCGTACGTACAGCAAACGGAAATTATTTACAAGTTTGACCTAAATTATGACATTGACTTTGACTTCACAAAGTCATACAATTTTGTCTTGCTCAGAATCACCTATCCAATCCACTGGCGTTGACCGCACCTCGATATCTTTGCCCAATCCGGAGATATACATGGGTAACGTTCGCAGCGCCACCTATACGGGTTTTTACAAGGCTGAAAGGGGGCATTTAATAAGCTATATCCACTTTTTTCTATCAAAAGGTAATTGATCAAAATCAATTTGGCTTTGAGTAAAAAATACAGGTTTCGACTGGGAAAAGGTCAAGGATAGGTCACGTAAGAAAACGATACGACACGACGAGGTAAAACAAAATCACAAATCGAGCACAAACTTTTTGGGATAGCCAAAAGTTGTCTTGCATCATGGCGAGTTCAATGGTATATAGCTTTTAATGTTTTAGGTCGTTTAACTACAAGTTACGGGCCATCAAAGAAAGGTCTGCAGCGTGACCTCTTGAAATTGCCGGAGGCTATAACTCGGTGACCGTTGCTCGGCGAGGCAAAATATTAGCACAGTCGTCGTCAGGGCCTACGACTACCCTATAGATCCAATCTTAGATGTTTGTGAAATATGAGGGTGTAAGGCACTGGTCGATCTGTCCTGAAACACACAGGAGTTGAATGTAGACGGTGGCTCCTGGCCGCAGGAGTCAACTTTAGACGGTGGCTTTAGGCCGCAGGAGACGACTTTAGACTGTGGCTCCTGGCCGCAGGAGTCGACTTTAGACGGTGGCTCTAGGCGGCAGGAGTCGACTTTAGACGGTGGCTCTAGGCCACAGGAGTCGACTTTAGACGGTGGCTCCTGGCCGCAGGAGTCGACTTTAGACGGTGGCTCTAGGCCGCAGGAGTTGAATTTAGACGGTGGCTCTAGGCCACAGGAGTCGACTTTAGACGGTGGCTCCTGGCCGCAGGAGTCGACTTTAGACGGTGGCTCTAGGCCGCAGGAGTTGAATTTAAAGGGTGGCTCTAAACCGTAAAAGTTGAATTTAGAGGGTGGCTCTAAACCGCAGGAGTTGAATTTAGAGGGTGGCTCTAAACCGCAGGAGTTGAATTTGGAGGGTGGCTCTAAACCGCAGGAGTTGAATTTAAAGGGTGGCTCTAAACCGCAGGAGTTGAATTTAGAGGGTGGCTCTAAACCGTAGGAGTTGAATTTAGAGGGTGGCTCTAAACCGCAGAAGTTGAATTTAGAGGGTGGCTCTAAACCGCAGGAGTTGAATTTAGAGGGTGGCTCTAAACCGCAGGAGTTGAATTTAGAGGGTGGCTCTAAACCGCAGGAATTGAATTTAGAGGGTGGCTCTAAACCGCAGGAGTTGAATTTAAAGGGTGGCTCTAAACCGCAGGAGTTGAATTTAGACGGATCAAATTGTTTCCAGGAATGTGTCCAATTCAGACTCACCAGGCTCACTATTTATGAGGCAAACTGTTTGCATATTCCTACAACATAATACCACCTTTGTGCCTGCTTCACAATAACAAACTAGTTGGGAAAGCCCAAATACACAATGGAAATGATATAACTCAACTCTTTTTATAATGGTATAAAAATAGAGCTGCCCGGTAACTTGACGTCCGAATACGCGACCGACCGGGTATTTACCACACGCAGTCCAGGCGGCCGGCCACTGCACCTGCGCAGTCCAGGCGGCTGGCCACTACACCTGCGCAGTCCAGGCGGCTGGCCATTTTTTTAACACAAATTTTACCCCCCCTCGTATCTTCCGAACCATTGACCGCAGCGAGACGCGCAAGGCGGCGATCGCAAGCTCTCATGGAGACAAATATATTACAGAACCGATATTCTTAAAATAATGTCACGTGTCAGGTCAGATCAGGTCAAAGCGTCAAATTTAAGGTATTTTAGCTTTTGGGCCATACTTTCCATCCAATGCCTTAGATAGCGACAATTATCGCACAAGGTGCTCTCAAAGGTAGCATACATTTCCCGTATAAGCGAAAGTGAAATTGTAAGCAAAGGTCAAGGTCAATGTCAGGTCACACAAGGTCACAGTTCTACGAAATCCATACGACGCATGTTGTATCGGTTATTTTACACGTATAATTCAATAGTAGGGACAATTTTCACTACTTGACCCCATATAATGGCCCTTAGGTCAAAGTCAGGTCACAAAAAGTTAAAAAGTTAAAATGGATTAATCTAAATAAAAAAGGCATGTGTCTAGACCAGCTTTGTCTCAGAAATACAGTGGTGGCATTTATTTGTCTGTAACTGGTCACTAAAAGCCAAAAATCGTACTTTCAGAAAATGACGCCATGAGTTACTTATACTTAGGGAGCCATAAGTCAGTGAAAAATGAAGATATTACTTTGAAATTTGCTTTGAATATCGTCCATACATGGTTCTCTAATATATTTTCCGATTTTTTCAATATCTTTAAAAAAAACACTTTTGTGGAAATTCCCCCCCCCCAAAAAAAAATCCTTTTTATTTTTATTTTTGGGGGTCTAAAATCCTTTTTTTTAAATCCGAGATAGTTATTTGGAATATAATGTTATTTCCTTTCTTTTGACATTTTTTTTTGCAATTTGCATCAAAGCTCTATTTGTTACGATTTTACAAACATTTAACGGTTTCCCACCAAAAATGGCATAACATGACGTCACTAAAATGTCATTATCTTCAAAAATACTTGACCAATTTAAATAACATCTTGTCAAAAGACGTAGCATTGATGCAGAATCAGGTACCGAAAGTTTCACTTCGATAACTCTCATCGTTTTCAAGTAATTGAGAGAATCCGGGAGGGGGTAAAATTTACCCCCCCCCCCCCCATCGCCGCGCGGGACGTATCAGGACATACATCGAATCAAATAATTTACTTTCCCAATTCCAAAGTGGTTTTCGACCTGGTCGATCCACTGCGGACAATTTAATTTAGTTGTTCTTATTGACTCTGTCCAGCGCGGCTTTCGAAGAAAGAGGTCACAGTCGCCCTCTTCCTTGACTTGAGAGTTGCGTTTGACAGTCAATAAGACCGCACTTTTAGTAAAGGTCCATAAGGCCGGAATCCGAGGTAGACTCGCCAAATTTATAATGAACTTTTTAGACAACAGAACTTTTAATGTAAGGTGCGGCAACACATATTCTCCAAATCAAAATTAGGACCACGGTGTCCCACATGGATCGGTCCTCTCCCCAACCCTTTAAAGTAATGGGACTAATGTTTCCATTAATACGAATGATTCCTGATTCAAAGTCTATTATTAAACAATTGTCTAAGAATTACTTTCTTAGTCAATACTAAGAATAAAACTGCTGCAACTTTACAACACCGTAATAATACAGTGCATTGTACTTTGCATTGCACTACATATCATAGGTGTAGTAAATTTTGATTATACAACATATATTCAACATAATGTATGAATTCATAATAATATGAATATATGTGTGTATATGTATGTATATGTATGTGTGTATATGTATATATATATATATATATATATATATATATATATATATATATATATATGTGTGTGTGTGTGTGTGTGTGTGTGTGTGTGTGTGTGTGTGTGTGTGTGTGTGTGTGTGTGTGTGTGTGTGTGTGTGTGTGTGTGTGTGTGTGTGTGTGTGTGTGTGTGTGTGTGTGTGTGTGGGTGGGTGGGTGGGTGGGTGGGTGGGTGGGTGGGTGGGTGGGTGCGTGCGTGCGTGCGTGCGTGCGTGCGTGCGTGCGTGCGTGCGTGCGTGCGTGCGTGCGTGCGTGCGTGCGTGCGTGCGTGCGTGCGTGCGTGCGTGCGTGCGTGCGTGCGTGCGTGCGTGCGTGCGTGCGTGCGTGGGTGTGTGTGTGTGTGTGTGTGTGTGTGTGTGTGTGTGTGTGTGTGTGTGTGTGTGTGTGTGTGTGTGTGTGTGTGTGTGTGTGTGTGTGTGTGTGTGTGTGTGTGTGTGTGTGTGTGTGTGTGTGTGTGTGTGTGTGTGTGTGTGTGTGTGTGTGTGTGTGTGTGTGTGTGTGTGTGTGTGTGTGTGTGTGTGTGTGTGTGTGTGTGTGTGTGTGTGTGTGTGTGTGTGTGTGTGTGTGTGTGTGTGTGTGTGTGTGTGTGTGTGTGTGTGTGTGTGTGTGTGTGTGTGTGTGTGTGTGTGTGTGTGTGTGTGTGTGTGTGTGTGTGTGTGTGTGTGTGTGTGTGTGTGTGTGTGTGTGTGTGTGTGTGTGTGTGTGTGTGTGTGTGTGTGTGTGTGTGTGTGTGTGTGTGTGTGTGTGTGTGTGTGTGTGTGTGTGTGTGTGTGTGTGTGTGTGTGTGTGTGTGTGTGTGTGTGTGTGTGTGTGTATGTATACATGCATATATATGTATGTGTATGTAAATGTAAGTATATTTGCATGTGTGAATGTGTGTTTATGTATATGTATCTGTATATGTATATGTGCGTTCAATATGCATGCATACATTATGTTATTGCATGGCTTCCTGACTGCAACTATGCAACAGTGTATACAATTTGGTCATTGTATGCACGTGGTCATGCATACATGCACTTGTGTAAGAGTGGATGTGTGTATGATTTGTTTATATACATAACATAACATTATACAATATAATATATATGCATGCATGTGGAGGTTGAGAGTGGATGCTTATGTATCTGCCAATATGAATGTCACCCACTCTACTGGAGCTGGTTCCATTAGGCCGCCCAACAACAAGCTCTGCTTAGTTGGGTGGCCTGCTTGGATCCCCAGCACTTGAACTCATGCCGATTTTTGACCAGTCTAAGATGTTTCCAATATGATTGATCCCTTTCACTTTACTAACATCCTGAATGAAGTGTGGAAGTGTTTGATTTTTGTTTGTGGTAGTAACATCTTGAATGCAAGTTTGAATGAATGTGGTTCCCAGGGAAGTAGGGCCAGTCAATTACTGGATTCAGTGATGACTTCTTTGGTCTTCTCTTATTTTTACTTTACACTATCTAATAATGGATTATTCTCCTTCTTAAGCTTATTTACTTTTCTTTCCATTTCTTAGCTTGGAGTGCCGCGACTTGCTATATTATGTTTTCTGGTGTTAACGTTAAGGTGCTGTGGGTCGTTGGGATAGAGGGAGGGGGCACTCCTGGTCACCTGCTCATGGGTGGCGGCATAGAACAAAAACCTATTTTTGATCATGATTCAGTAATATTAACAAGATCGACAAAGATCTCCAATTTTCAATGTACGCTGATGACCTGACGGTGTGGTTCTCCCACTCCAGTGTCGATCAAGCCAGCACAATTTTACAACTAGCTCTCATTGATATAAAGGTATGGTGCGACCAATGGGGTCTGCAAATTTGTCCTAGTAAATCTGCGTCCCTAATTTTCTCGAAAAAAACCTGCATATGTGGAACTCTACATTCCATTAAAATATAACAATCAAATTATCCCCTTCGTCAAATCATTTACATATCTGGAACTAACGCTGGACACACGTCTATCGTTCATCCCACATTTCAATGATTTAGTACGGAAATGTACGCGACGTATACACATTATGAAGTCTTTAACTGGTCGAGCCTGGGGCGCAGACCGCTCCACTCTCCTCCAGTTATATACTTCCCTGATACGCCCAATCCTGGACTATAATGCATTCGTATTTGATGATATATGTTCCAAACAAATACAAAAATTGCAAACTGCCCAGAACGCTGCATTGCGGATCGTGACTGGGGCCTGTCGAACCATCAACACCACAAACTTACACATCGACACAAACATCCCCACACTCTGCCGCCGACGCAAATAAACGTTACTCAGGTACTACGCCAGAGCAAGTTCACACCCCACACGCCCAACATTCCAGATCTTAAATCAGCCCGCACCCACTAGACGACAAACACTACTTGAAAAACGACACCCACTGATCAGTCACAGAATCAAACAAACACTCACACTATTCAACATCCCACAAATCAACACAATGCCAACACCACCACTCACACCTCACTGGCTCGACACGACACCAGACACACACCGCCTCTTCACACACAACAAAAACACCGCCACGGCGGCACAGACACACACACTCTTCCACGAACACAAAGCACAAGTTAGCACATACACATACATATACACTGACGGCTCCCGGGACGAACCGGCAGAGTCTATCACACGAACATAAATAATAATAACTTCCGCCTCCCAGACATAAATAGTGTGTTTACAGCAGAGCTATCAAGAATTTTATTAGCCTTAATATATATTAGAACGGACAAACTTAAAGAAGTATTTATATGCACAGATTCGTCCGCCTCGCTCTTTGCCATTTCCTCGATTCGTGACTGCAGAAACCCGATAGTTTTCCAAATTCGACAGCTTATCAAATATTTACATAACAAACATAGCACAATTAAGTTCTTCTGGATCCCGGGACACGCCGGTATCCCGGGAAACGAGGAAGCCGACAGACTCGCGAAATTAAGTTTACAATCTCCTCCAGAAAACTATCTTCCAAGCCCTTTATCAGACGTTCTAAATTACATAAATCAACAATTTAACATATTGCGCCAGCGCGAGTGGGACGCTGCTCCGCATTTTCACCTGCACCCAATAAAGCCAAAAGTTGAACATTTCATATCTAGTCACCAGAATTGTAGAGAGAAGGAAATAGTATTAGCGCGCCTCCGCCTCGGTCATATTGCGCATTGTTACATTCTCGACAATCTTCCGCCCCCAAATTACCAACACTGCCCAGGTTATCCGCGATATAAATTAACATTTTCTTATTAACCCTCGCCCTACGGGAGCTTTTTTCACCTTCGCCCTACGAGGTTTCAGGTCAACGGGTGACCTTCCAGGTCAAGTGAATGACCTGGAATTTACCACGTCCAGAACAGCGATTTTGCTCTTCAGAAAACCTCAAAATTAGAAATTGATAAATGTAAATAAAAAGGCATTTTCCTAGACCAGTTTTGGCTCAGAAATACAGAAAAGGTAATTATTTGTTCGTATATTGTCAAAAAAAGTAAAAAAAAGTAATTTTAATCAATGACGTCATCAGTTTTTTACACTTAGGGAGCCATCACTCAGTCAAAAATTAAGATATTGCTTTGAGATTTGGTATGGGTATTTTCCATACTCAGTCCTCTCACATGTATTCCGGGTTTTCTAACATCTTTAAAAAAAAATGATTTTGTGGGGATTTTCCCCCCAAAAAAGTTTTTATTTTATTTTAGGGGTCAAAGACCCAAAATTTTGAAAATCAGAGATTGCTATTTTAAAGAGAATGCCATTTTGTATCTTTGGTGATTTGCGTTTGCAATTTCTTTAAAAACTCTGTTTTCTACCATTTTTCAAATATTTATCGTTTTTCCACCAACATGACGTCATCAAAACATGATTATCTTCCAAACTTATTAACCAATTTCAATTAAATGTTTACAGCATGCGTATAATTGTTGTAAACTCAGCTACCGAAAATTTCAGAAAGATGCGCCCTACGGGGGGCTGTCAGGCCCCCCCCCCCCCCCCCGTAGGGCGAGGGTTAATTGCCCCGTGCACAATATCAAACGCCAGAAAATCATTAATTACATGCGACACAATCGAATCAAATTGAATCTTCAAACGCTGTTAGGTGATGATTATCCGGAATTGATTGGCCTCCTCTTTGATTTTCTTTACCAAACACGATTAGTTAATCAAATATAACAGGGGTTATATTTGATGGTTATATTTTGGGTTATATTTGCCTAGCGCAATTTTGGCTCTCTGCGCAGGTTTTTCCCCTTTGCGTTAGGCGCTGGGGTTTTGTATTATTTAGGACTTTTCTCCCAGCTAAATACATCCCACAACCAGGTCTCGTCGGGATGCCGGAGCCAGGGAGACTGGCAACAGTCTCCCGTTGCTGCAATGATGGCACCCCGGCTCCGTCAACACTGACATCTTTTCACAAGTGTATGTCCAAGTGTATGTGTGTCTCTCTCTCTGTGTGTGTGTATGGAATAAAATATGTATGTATGTGTGCCTCGTGTTTTACTTAATTTGACTTTGAACGAGATACCTAACGTAAGATAGACATTAGATTTACTTTGAACAATTCACTTAACATAAAATAGATACCCTGTCCCCTAGCTTGCTCCGGGTTCACATAAATCGGTTAACGTAATTATTTTCCTGGCAAATTGCCAGAAGTAATCCCCCCGGAACATGGCTTTAGGCCGCTCCGGGGGAAAAAAACACTGCACCTGCGCAGTCTAGGCGGCTGGCCACTGCACCTGTTACGATGTGGCATCCAGGTAGGGATCGTGCCGGACACCGCAGCCGAACTGCAGACTCAGGGCCGGCGCACAGCCCATCAGAAGCGGCTCGGGCCCATCTGCCGTCCGTAACGGGCGCCGGCCGTACCGTGCCTTATGCAGCAGTGGCAGGGCTTCCACATGCTAACAGCCCCATTTCTCGGCTAAACGAGCATCTGTAGCGGATCCTGGCTAAAATTACACGCTTCTGCCATCACCGCCGCATGGGTAAACAAAAATATAAAGATGGAATTGGTGTCGGGCTGCGCGGCCGACTCGCATATACAGGCGACGCCGGCTGCGGCCCCAGGACGTGCCGCTCGGTTCAACTGAGCAAATCACTCAGCTGGAAGCGCGTCCCGCCACCTCCGCCCGCCGCCGCTGTCGCCGCTGGCGCTGGCGCCGCCGCCGCCACCTCCGCCCGCCGCCGCCGCCGCCACCGCCGCCGGCGCTGGCGCTGGCGCTGGCGCCGCCGCCGCCGCCCGTCGGTCCGCCCGACCCCAGCGTGTGATATTACCGGTAGTTGCTGTTTTTAATACCTGTTTCATTAAAGGAGGTGGGCTCGGAATAGCTTTGTTTGCGCCACAATTGGTCCCAGGCGGGTGGTGTCGCACTCACGTGCGGTGCTCCCTCTACATAGTAGCACGCGCCTCGTCGGCTGGGCCAGGAGCCACGCCACGCTACGCCACGCCAAGCTACGCCACGCCAAGCTACGCCACGCCAAGCTACGCCACGCTAGCCATCCAGCAGGCCAGCAAGCAAAGGCGACCGTAAGCTACCCAGCCAGCAAAGCCACACAGTAGTCAGTGGGCCAGTAAGCCAGCCAGCCACCCAGCCGCCCAGCATGCCAGCCCGGACCGACGCCAGCTGCCCCGCAGGCTCGGCTGCACGCCACACCAGCCAGCCAGTCAGGCATCGCGCCAGCCGGCCAGGCAGCCGGGACGCACGCCAGCCGGCCAGACAGCTCGCACACACGGCGTCATTACCGGGCCAATAAACGGCTAACGTCTAGTCCCTCCTGCCCTAATAGCTAGTTCCATCATCGTCCTGCTCGCAGACTGTTGAGAAAACATGACTGCGTTCTGTCATTGTGCCGCACAGCCGGGTACACAGAATCATTTGACGAATGCAATGAGTGTCCAGTGTACCATACGCCACAATGTAAAACTCCAAGTGGGGGCTAAAAGCATTACCAGACCAGGGCCAGAATGTAAATAGATCCAAAGCATGACGCATAGTATTGGAAAAGGTAACGCTCATGTGAAAATGAAATAAATTCAAACAGAAAAACATAAATAGCCTATGTAAGAACAACTCAACGATTACGATATCATAAGTAATATTCGAATATCATCCGATCTCTTCGGACTTCGGATCTCTTCGGATTATATTTAACATGGTGACTAAAACAAAGACAACAAAGTACAACATATCACAGATTGGTCAGCAAAACCCGCAGAAAACGACATGCTTTTTTGGTCTATAGGATCCGGGAACTCATATTGCCAGCTTCAATATCAAACAAGAAAGGACAAACATATTTCAACTCGTTCAGCTAAACCCCAAAAAATATTGCAAACTTGTTCGGCGTATGGTATGTAGGGCTGTGGATTTAAATCAACAGCTTAAATATAAAAAAAGCACAAGCTCAGCAAATTGTAGCAGACCATCTACTGGAGCTGGGCCAAGTCCCCAGGGTAAATTTTGCAAGCTGCTGTAAATAATTCCAACATATTGTATTACATATGCACGCTGGGTTACCTTAGTATCACAGAACAGTCGATAAATACTCTTGCCAGGTGGAAATAAACAAAAAATGTAACACATTTTAAACTTGAATAAGTCCAAAAATATGCATCATATACATTGTTGCAAAACACCATTTTGAAGAACAATATATCCAGCATGGTTTACACTTGTACGTTATATACACTCTTCACCGCGCACGTGCTCAGAAAATGCTCATTTGC
Source organism: Chirona hameri (assembly GCA_036785665.1). Taxonomy (NCBI): domain Eukaryota; kingdom Metazoa; phylum Arthropoda; class Thecostraca; order Balanomorpha; family Balanidae; genus Chirona; species Chirona hameri. The sequence goes on from JAXIVJ010010495.1 coordinate 21,071, forward strand.
TTGCGAGGCACAGATCGGCCCGTTTTTTCCACCTCACAGATGAGTCGGAGTACGTGTTTTTGCCGTTATTTCGCGTATCTCTTCTTGCGACGTTACGTTTCGGTTGTTCCAGTTTCTGGAGGTCATCTTGACATACCTTCGACTTGAGGCCTTTCCCTCCAAAAAAATCAAGGTGGCCAAGCCAAGTCGAGCCAAGTCGAGAGTCGGTGGGCCAGGCATGCCTTGTCTTCTGGCTGATGACGTCACGAAAGGATGTTTATGAAACGAGCTGATGACGAATTCGACTGAGGTGTCGATTGTTGTTGACGTTGGTGATGACCAGGGCAGCTGGTGGCTCCAGCAGGATGGGGGGGAGCTCCTCACGTGCAACAGCACGATTGCATGGCTGCAACAACACTCTGATGACCATGTTATCAGCCGGAAGACGAGACATGCTTAGCCCGCCCACACTCTCGATCTGACCACCCACACTTTGATTTTTGCGGGGATACTTCAGGTCAAAAGTATATCAGGATGATTCCCAGAAACTGTGAGAACCGAAGCAAGTCATCAAACGAGATATTCGAAACATTGGCAAAGAAATGTGCTCCAACTCATCTGTGATGTTGAAAAACGAGCTTCGCAAAAAATGAGCACTTCTTGAGCAGGTGCTGCGGTGAAGAGTGCATACAGCGTACAAATGTATACCATATTTTATACAAATTGCCACGAACTGTTCTTCAAAATTGTGTATTGCAACAATGCATGTGATGCATATTTGTTTATTTATTGCAGTAAAAATGTTGTACATTTTGTCATTCCATCCTGCATGATTGGAAAGATAGCTCTATGGATAATGTAATATTACTAGCAGTATATTTTGTAACAAAGCCAGGCAGCAAACGCAAGCTTTCATGGCTATACAACAATGTGTTTGCTGACCTTTAAGGTTTATCCCATTTGCTTCCGGAAATCAGTGAACATGAAATATGTTACGGTTATGAGCTGTGTGGGATACCGAACAGCAAATGACCTATTCCCAAAAATCATAACAAAAAAAAGAGTGACGGATAATGGGATAATACATCAGCTCTACAATGTGTACCTGCAGTTATTACAAATGGATGAAGGAAGGATGGAACGCCGGATGATCTGTGAAGCAATCAGACATTTTCTTCATTATTTGAAATATAGACGGGTCAGCCTTTAATGAAATATAGAGGTCAGCCTTTAATGCACAGTGAGATGGTTAGAATCGAATCTCCGGGCAAGGACAAATTTCAAAAACAAATAAAAATGACCACAGAAAACCCAGGTAAATTAGCATTTCGAATTTGACTTGAATCCATAAATGAAAATATCACACGACCATTGCGCGCCAAATGATCAAATGCAGACGATTCCAGGCCCGGGGCTGAGTCCACCTGAGAGCAGGTTTACTGATCAATGGACGCACAGCACCGTCTGGAACTACACACCACTGGTGATAGTGCTGCCAGACGGACTCCATTCGGCAAACTACGACGATGCAAATGTCCTGGAAACGTCTCAGGGGCCCGAAATTGAATACGGATAACTTCCGAGTTCAATATTCCAACGTCAATTCACAGACCTCCAAAGTAGTTGAAGGTTGAGCCGGTAGCTGTGCCGGCCCGTGGGCGGAGATCGAGCTAATCTAACGATGGGGAAGTCGAGCCCGGATGGTCGGCGAAGCCCACGGTCCCTGCAGATCGGCACAGATCGATATCATGCCCACAGTCCCTGCAGATCGGCACAGATGGACATCTCTACCACTATGGGTCATCGAAACATAGTCCAGCTTTTTATCGCTTCACACTCGAGCAAAATATCACTGCATGATTCGAGAGAAAACAATATTACAATGAGTAAACAAAGCGCCAGGTGTTGTATATGTAGATACAATATTTGTGAGCGCTTGTGCGAGGAACATCGGTATAAAATACAAATTACTTCGATGATGACCCTTTTCCTCGTATTTCTCGTATTTCCTCGTAACACAAGAAAGTTAACATGGGTCTAGTTGAAGCACCCTTGTCAGTGTATACATTGCTCTAAGTTGCTTGGTTTGGAAGTTAACAGGGGGGGACCTGTCAGGCCCCCCCGCAGGGCGAAGGTGAAAAAAGATCCCGTAGGGCGAGGGATAATATTTAATTTACTACAGGTGCATACACTCCACTCGTGCTAATACAAACGTTTGCGGATGCTATTTCGCACAAGGTTATCAACATCGCAAGGTTATCGCAAGGTTATCGCGAGGTTATCGCAAGGTTATCGCGAGGTTATCGCAAGGTTATCACGAGGTTATCGCGAGGTTATCGCGAGGTTATCGCAAGGTTATCGCGAGGTTATCGCAAGGTTATCGCGAGGTTATCGCAAGGGACGGCATTTCATGGCTGGAAGACGAATGACAAAATGTCAACGATATATTGACATGGTCAACGAAAATATAATCGAATGGAAAACAAAACTGCAACTAACTTCTGTCAAAACTATCAGTTACTTAACGCAAACTACAAAGTTACTTGAACAGAAATCGGAGTAGAACTTGACTCAAGAGCAGTAGCAGTAAGAAATTAATTCCGGAGAAGAGCCGGCACGACCCATCCTGCAGCAATGCAATCGCCAACTCGATATCAGGAGCGCCATCTTCCCTCTCCCACGCAGCCAGTTAATTGAGGTGCTCACTAGACCAGCAAACCATCAGCCTTGTATTTCGCGCTCAACAATTTGCAAACCTACAGATAAGTATCTAGAGAGACTAGGGGCGGTAAGCCGATGCCTCAAGCGGGGCAGCATGAGTTGGCTACGTTACCAGCTGGAATTATAATTGGTCCATGCCGCACACCTTGTCTTGGTCACCCCCGTGTCGAAAAGGTCAACGCGCTCCAAACGACAGCCCGAACTGTGGCTTGATTGTCGTGTGAGTGTATGGTCGTCTGCGGTCTGTGTCGCATGTCAGTGTGCAGCGGGCGCTGCGGGCTCGAGTGTCTATCTTAACTACCGATTGTGGCGGCCGGTGCGGGACCAGGCGGCAGACTCGGCTCGGCATCAGATGACGGCCCTGGGTTCGGCGTCAGATGACGGGCTGCGGAGGGGTGGTGGGAAGTGTCTGGGGTCAGTTGGCTGACCGGATGGTTCGAGAGAGGGTGCAATAGAGACTGAGTTCAGAAGAGGCGTTTTCGCGTGCCTACAAGCTATTTCGTCATTATGCCAGAAAACAGCAGTGGAGCTGTGGAGCCGTAGTGCCGATGGGCAGCTACGGCTGTGTGTGCTGCAGGGGGGCGGCGGTGGTGGACTGGGAAGCGGCGGTGATGGACCAGGAAGCGGCGGTGGTGGACTGGGAAGCGGCGGTGATGGACCAGGAAGCGGCGGTGGTGGACTGGGAAGCGGCGGTGGTGGACTGTAAAGCGGCGGTGGTGGACTGGGAAGCGGTGGTGGTGGACCGGGAAGCGGCGGTGGTGGACCGCGGAGCGGCGGTGGTGGACCGCGGAGCGGCGATGGTGGACCGCGGAGCGGCGGTGGTGGACTGGTGGTGGACCGGGAAGCGGCGGTGGTGGACCGGGGAGCGACGTAGTGCTGACGGAGGAGGCGGAGGAGGAGGAGGAGCAGCGGAGCGGCCAACGTCACGGCATCAGACTAGTGTTCCTGCGAGTTATGCTCGCAGCACTGGTGGTGCCGGACCTGCCGCTCGGCAGCAGTGGAGCAGCAGTGCCACTGAGCAACGGCGGAGGAGGTAGCATGTGGTGACAGCCGACGGGGCTGTGGGGCGATGTCATGGAGAAAGTGGCATGTGGAGACAGGCGACGGGGCTGTGGGGCGATGTCATGGAGAAAGTGGCATGTGGTGACAGCTGCCGGGGCTGTGGGGCGATGTCATGGAGGAGGTGGCATGTGGTGACAGCCGACGGGGCTGTGGGGCGATGTCATGGAGGAGGTGGCATGTGGTGACAGCCGACGGGGCTGTGGGGCGATGTCACGGAAAAAGTGGCATGTGGTGACAGCCGATGGGGCTGTGGGGGATGTAATGGAGGAGGTGGCATGTGGAGACAGCCGACGGGGCTGTGGGGCGATGTCATGGAGGAGGTGGCATGTGGTGACAGCCGACGGGGCTGTGGGGCGATGTCATGGAGAAAGTGGCATGTGGTGACAGCCGATGGGGCTGTGGGGGGATGTAATGGAGGAGGTGGCATGTGGTGACAACCGACGGGGCTGTGGGGCGATGTCACGGAGGTGGCATGTGGTGACAGCCGACGGGGCTGTGGGGCGATGTCATGGAGGAGGTGGCATGTGGTGATAGCCGACGGGGCTGTGGGGCGACGAAGCGCCGGGGAGTGTGTCGCTGGGGAGAGAGTGTGGCGCTGGGGAGAGAGTGTGGCTGGGGAGAGTGTATCGCTGGGGAGAGAGTGTGACGCTGGGGAGAGTGTGGCGCTGGGGCGAGATTGTGGCGTTGGGGAGAGAGTGTAGCGCTGAAGAGAGTGTGTCGCTGGTGAGAGAGTGGAGTGCTGATTGTTTTTTTAGAAACAGGGGATGATGTGGACTATGGTGATGATGTCGCATAATTGTTTCTTGAGAAGCAGGGGGTGATGTGGCTTGATTGTCGTGTGAGTGTATGGTCGTCTGCGGTCTGTGTCGCATGTCAGTGTGCAGCGGGCGCTGCGGGCTCGAGTGTCTATCTTAACTACCGATTGTGGCGGCCGGTGCGGCACCCGGCGGCAGACTCGGCTCGGCATCAGATGACGGCCCTGGGTTCGGCGTCAGATGGCGGGCTGCGGAGGGGTGGTGGAAAGTGTCTGGGGTCAGTTGGCTGACAGGATGGTTCGAGAGAGGGTGCAATAGAGACTGAGTTCAGAATAGGCGTTTTCGCATGCCTACACGAACTTTTGCTCAGGCTTCCCACACGAACTCAGCAAAGTCTCACGTAGCCTCTGATCACGACTCATCCCCCTGTTATCCAAACTCCCGGCCCCGCCCACTCCTCCACCGAGAGCGGTTGGCACACCATTTGCCGACCTCAAAGGTCCCAGAACCTCCAGAGTTGGGTCTGTCAATCGTGGGAAGTTGTGAAACTAACCCAAGCATATTTTATGCAAAGACGCCTTTTGTGCCCGCGCTAAACAGCCGTGTCCCGCGGCTTCCCCCGCGGCTTGTCCCGGCGCTAAACAGCCGTGTCCCGCGGCTTCTTCTCTGCTCTGCGACCAAGTCGGCGTCGCCTGTTTCTATGCCCCATGAAGCCAGGGACAGCGGGGCGACTCAGCCGTCGTCGCCGTCGTCGCCGCCGCCACGCGCCACCGCCACAATTTGTATGTTAACGCCGAGTAATAGATGTCACCGGAGTGAAAGCGGCGCTCTGCGGGCCGAGTGGCCGGCTATAATACGGCTCCATGACAAATGGACGCCGCTGGTCGGTAATAAATACAGCGGCTAATGAAGCGCGGCAATATCTCAGCCGCGCCGCTCCTCGCCGCGCCGCGCCGCGCCGCGCCGCGCCGCACCTCGCCACGCCGCGCCGCGTAGAGAACAGCCAGCCGCCGCTCTACCACCGTCCGGCTGCGAGGCCGGCGCACTGGGCGTGCACAATTAGAGCAGCGAGCGCTGACGGCAGCCTGAGAGGCCATTTGTTCACCGCTCGGCAGGACCGTCACACACTGTCACAGGCTGGAGACCGCCGCGCTACAGACGCCAGGCAGGACTGTCACACTGCCACAGGCTGGAGACCGCCGCACTACACTGTCACAGGCTGGAGACCGCAGGCTGGAGAGGCCAGGCAGGATGATGATGACAACCGGAAACTAGTTCCGAAGACACATTTGTCGCTCAATTCTACATATGGTGACATTTGTCATGCAACATACTGCCACATCGGCAGAACCGGACCAGCAAATATTTATGTTTCATATCGCGTCACGAGGCTCGGGAAGAGTATATCCAGGTAGTGCCAGAGACACAACGAGCTTTGCCTCCTTAAAATTCAGCGCAGCATCCTAGTTTAAAAGACATTAGCTGACAAATATTTATATTCATTCATAGTTAATTATTTCGCCAGGAACCACCGAAAAAAAACATTCCTGGTAACTGAAGTCAATTTGCCTCGTCTTTCACTGGCACTTCAGTCGATTTGTCTCCTATGAAAATGACGATAGAACAGCTCTGCCGCCGGGCGCTAGTTTCACTTTATTTATCATGTCAACCCTGCTGCTAACCTATCTCTATCTATCGTGTCAACCCTGCTGCTAACATCTATATATCGTGTCAACCCTATCGCCAACCTTTCTGTATCTATCGTGTCAACCCTATCGCCAACCTTTCTGTATCTATCGTGTCAACCATGCAGCTAACCTTTCTGTATCTATCGTGTCAACCCTATCGCCAACCTTTCGGTATCTATCGTGTCAACCCTATCGCCAACCTTTCGGTATCTATCGTGTCAACCCTATCGCCAGCCTTTCTGTATCTATCGTGTCAACCCTATCGCCAACCTTTCTGTATCTATCGTGTCAACCATGCAGCTAACCTTTCTGTATCTATCGTGTCAACCCTATCGCCAACCTTTCGGTATCTATCGTGTCAACCCTATCGCCAACCTTTCGGTATCTATCGTGTCAACCCTATCGCCAGCCTTTCTGTATCTATCGTGTCAACCCTATCGCCAACCTTTCTGTATCTATCGTGTCAACCATGCAGCTAACCTTTCTGTATCTATCGTGTCAACCCTATCGCCAACCTTTCGGTATCTATCGTGTCAACCCTATCGCCAACCTTTCTATATCTATCGTGTCAACCATGCAGCTAACCTTTCTGTATCTATCGTGTCAACCCTATCGCCAACCTTTCTGTATCTATCGTGTCAACCCTATCGCCAACCTTTCTGTATCTATCGTGTCAACCCTATCGCCAACCTTTCTGTATCTATCGTGTCAACCCTATCGCCAACCTTTCTGTATCTATCGTGTCAACCCTGCTGCTAACATATCTATATATCGTGTCCACCCTATCGCCAACCTTTCTGTACCTATCATGCCAACCCTGCTGCTAACCTTTCTGTATCTATCGTACCAACACATCCCTGCTGCTAACCTTTCTGTATCGTGATAGTTCGACGCACTCACTGGCGCAAGCATCGGTAGAAACTACTCACTTTATTCTTAGCGCCCAGGCGGCGAAGTATAACGCGAGCCTTAACGAGGCGTACATTTGCTACCTGGAACTATCGGCCCCGGAGAAATGCCAGCCGCGCCGGCCTGCCTGGGTAATGACCACACTAACTATACTGCCTGTTACAGAGCGAACGGGGCTCGAAGCTCTCTCTCTCCCATGGTGGTGATCCCGCGAGTAGGAGCCGTGGCGGCGGAGGCGGCGGTGGTGTAGTAGCGGCAGTAGCAGTCGCTGCGTGCCAACTACGCTTCAGCTATCCACAAACCAGCTCCAACGCCACATACGAGTGTACTTTTGTCAACACACACCAGAACTACACAGTTCGCTCTGTAACTGGTGGGCTTGCATGCTTAAACGCTCCCCGCAGACTTGCTTCTGCCGCTATGACGACACAAACAGAGAACGACTTGCTGCAGCGAGAGAGTAAAAGCGCAGGTAGCGAGGCTGTTTTCTCCTCTCTGCCGCCTCTGCCGCCGCCGGCACAGCTGGCGCACTCTTAATCAAAAACTCCGCGAGCAGCCAGGTGGGCGCGCACTGCAGCACTGCACACCCGGCCCGGCTTCTCATTCTGCCCGGCTCCCTCGGGCGCCGACAGATTGAAAGAATGGAGATTACGTTCCGGCAAACGTGCAGATTGGATCAACACCATACATAAAGTACAGAAAACCAGTCCCAGGCGGACCCATAGTTCAGGTAAGGCCTCGCCCGGCAGCGACCATTCGTCTTCACTTGCTCTAAACATGATACCGGTGCGCCGGCGGCGCGGCCCGGCCGGGAATTCATCGCGCACATACCGCCTTACTGAGGCGGGGCGGTGCCGCCGGCGTGATGCAGACGGCGGCGTGGCGGCGTGGCCCGGCGCGCACCACCCCTCCCGAGATGTGCCCATTTGAAAAACAATTGCATATCGGATGAGCGTCGGGACCGTTGTCAGACTGTAATCGAGACGCGAGGCTGCCTGCCGGCCGTGCTAACAGTGTTACGGCCGCCGGACGGGACGGCCCCCGGGGCCGGCCGGGGCGGGACGGGACGGGACGGGCGGGGCGGGGCGGGGCGGGGCGGGGCGGGGCGGGGCGGGGCGGAGCGGGCGGACGGGACGGGCGGACGGGACGGGACGGGACGGGACGGGACGGGACGGGCGGGGCGGGGCGGGGCGGGGCGGGGCGGGGCGGGGCGGAGCGGAGCGGGCAGACGGGACGGGACGGGACGGGACGGGACGGGGCGGAGCGGAGCGGGGCGGGGCGGGGCGGGCGGGCGGGCGGGCGGGCGGGCGGGCGGGCGGACGGGACGGGGCGGGGCGGGCGGACGGGACGGGGCGGGACGGACGGGGCGGACGGGCGGGGCGGGGCGGAGCGGGGCGGGCGGGCGGACGGGACGGGGTGGGGCGGGGGGCGACCCCACGCCGCCGTCAAGTCGCCAGCGCTGCCCGCCGCTCGACCGAGCCTGCTTATTACACCGCCGTGACGTCTAACGATCTTTGCTGACGACGGGCCACGGTAGACCGGCGATAACGGACCACAGCGGACGGTGCCGACAAAAGACAGACGGAGACGTACACCAGACGGCGCGGACGGCGGCGGTGCGACGCGGGGCGCCGCGGGGCGGTGGAGGCGGCAGGGCGGCGGTGATGGCGTGTCGTCACGGATGATCGAAACATCACGTGCGGGTGATGACAGGCGGTGAGCCGGCAGTCTCGCGGTGGCACGCCCACTCCACGTATGACTATCACCGCCTGGAGTCAACTCCGCGACCAGCACCGCCTGGAGTCAACTCTGCGACTATCACCGCCTGGAGTCAACTCTGCGACTATCACCGCCTGGAGTCAACTCTGCGACTATCACCACCTGGAGTCAATTCCGCGACTAACACCACCTGGAGTCAATTCCGCGACTAACTAACACCGCCTGGAGTCAACTCCGCGACTAACTATCACCGCCTGGAGTCAACTCTGCGACTATCACCGCCTGGAGTCAACTCTGCGACTATCACCACGTGGAGTCAATTCCGCGACTAACACCACCTGGAGTCAATTCCGCGACTAACTAACACCACCTGGAGTCAATTCCGCGACAGACTAGCACTGTCTGGAGTCAACTCTGCGACTATCACCGCCTGGAGTCAACTCTGCGACTATCACCACCTGGAGTCAATTCCGCGACTAACACCACCTGGAGTCAATTCCTCGACTAACTAACACGGCCTGGAGTCAACTCCGCGACTAACTATCACCGCCTGGAGTCAACTCTGCGACTATCACCACCTGGAGTCAATTCCGAGACTAACACCACCTGGAGTCAATTCCGCGACTAACTAACACCGCCTGGAGTCAACTCCGCGATAACTATCACTGCCTGAAGTCAACTCCGCGACTAACTATCACCGCCTGGAGTCAACTCTGCGACTATCATCGCCTGGAGTCAATTCCGCGACTATCATCGCCTGGAGTCAACTCTGCGACTATCATCGCCTGGAGTCAACTCCGCGACTATCATCGCCTGGAGTCAATTCCGCGACTATCATCGCCTGGAGTCAACTCTGCGACTATCATCGCCTGGAGTCAACTCCGCGACTAACTAACACCGCCTGCAGTCAACTCCGCGACTAACTAACACTGTCTGGAGTCAACTCCAGACGGACTATCTCCATCTGGAGTCAACTCCACTAGCACCGCCTGGAGTCAACTCCGCGACGGATTAACACCGCCTGGAGTCAACTCCGCGACGGACTAGCACTGTCTGGAGTCAACTCCAGACGGACTATCTCCATCTGGAGTCAACTCCGCGACGGACTAACACCGCCTGGAGTCAACTCCAGACGGACTAGCACTGTCTGGAGTCAACTCCACGACGGACTATCTCCATCTGGAGTCAACTCCACGACCGACTATCACCGCCTGGAGTCAACTCCAGACGGACTAGCACTGTCTGGAGTTAACTCCACGACCGACTATCACCGCCTGGAGTCAACTCAGTGACTGACTAGCACTGTCTGGAGTTGACTCAATGACTGACTAGCACTGTCTCGAGTTGACTCCAGACGGACTAGCATCGCCTGGAGTCAACTCAGTGACTGACTAGCACCGCCTGGAGTCAACTCAGTGACTGACTAGCACCGCCTCGAGTTGACTCAGTGACTGACTAGCACCGCCTCGAGTTGACTCCGCGACGGACGTTCGGCGCATGCAGCCTTGTTGGTGGAAACGTAAATGGATGATTCCGCAAATGCTTGACTCATGTAAAACGCATCATCATAGTCACCTTTGGCTCTTCGCCAAACAGGCGAATCACAAAATTAAGAATGAAGGCGGCCACCTCATAGAAACAGGACAAATATTTATTTCAGTAGGCTGTGAAGACCTCTGGCATAAGACCAATGTGCCGAATTGAGGCGCATGTCTGCTAATAAAGATTCCACTCCATTGCCAATCATTAACCACTGGATTAGGTTAACATGTAATGGCCCATGTAAGATCCGTACTGGAATACGGTAGCGTAATCTGGTCAGGCGCTGCGGTCACCCATATGCGCCGGCTGGAGCACCTTCAACACCGTTTCCTGATGTGGCTGGGATCTAAAACCCAAGCAGCGTGCCCACCACTTGATTATGTGTCATTGCTCGAGCTGTTTGGCTGCGCATCGGTCAGGTCGCGTTTCGTTCGGTCCGATCTAATGTTCATGCGCTCAGTATTCAGCGGCAACATAGACTGCCCTGATATTGTGGCAACGTTTCCGCTGTCAGCACCAAGTCGACGTACGCGGCGCCCCGAGCTCTTCCATGTACCTCGTGGAAGAGTTGACTCTGTAAAGAGGGGCTTCTTGATTCGTCTCCCGCATCTCTTTAACTCGCTCACACACAGCAGCCCTCAGACGGATTTATTTATGCCGTCTCGTACACTTAGGTCTGACATCACGAAGTTCGCTGATGTTCAGGGTACATACTTGAGTTAAGGTCGCTGCTGTGAGCTGTGTCCCGTGATCGGTCATTGGCTTTAAGTTGCACTTGTCTATTTTAGGTCTTTTGCCTGTACCAGCGTTATATCTACACGTTTATATTTACTTTTGCCGGCGCTTTTATGTATTTGTCTATTTTTAGGTTTTTGCCTGTATCAGCGCTTTATTTACACGTTTGTTCCTACTTTCACTGGCGATTTTAATCGCCTTTTATGTATTTATTGTATGCTGCTGTGTTTACTATGCAGTATAGTTGTGTTCTCTTATTGTATGTACCATGTGCACTCATGTAGTTTGTGAATGTTTTAATTTCCTGTTGCATGAGGCAGCATGACTGCAACCGTAAGTGGGCCTTGTACCTGTGGTTGTTGACTCAATAAATACAAATACAAACTCGGAGAGTTAAATTACCATCACAATGAGTGTGTCCATACACCCAGATAAACTGCATTATTATCATCATCAGCAAGCTCGGAGAGCGCAGATGTCACTTATCTGCTGATGTCGTCAGTACCGAGTCATTTGCCAGTCGCCGGCGATCAGCGGCCCTAGGCCCCTACCTGGTCCAGTAGCAGGTACGATGGACTCACCTGGTCCAGTAGCCGGCGATCAGCGGCCCCTACCTGGTCCAGTAGCAGGTACGATGGACTCACCTGGTCCAGTCGCCGGCGATCAGCGGCCCTAGGCCCCTACCTGGTCCAGTAGCAGGTACGATGGACTCACCTGGTCCAGTCGCCGGCGATCAGCGGCCCCTACCTGGTCCAGTAGCAGGTACGATGGACTCACCTGGTCCAGTCGCCGGCGATCAGCGGCCCTAGGCCCCTACCTGGTCCAGTAGCAGGTACGATGGACTCACCTGGTCCAGTAGCCGGCGATCAGCGGCCCTAGGCCCTACCTGGTCCAGTAGCCGGCGATCAGCGGCCCTTCCAGGTCCAGTAACAGGTACGATGGACTCACCTGGTCCAGTAGCCGGCGAAGCGGCCCTTCCTGGTCCAGTAGCAGGTACGATGGACTCACCTGTAACAATACAACAAGGGGTCACAAGATGTGCAAGTACTGCGCCTTTCCGGACACAAATGTCCTGAATTACCATAAGCATGAAATGGCACGGTTTTCAACAAACCAGAGGCCTTTCAACAGGAACCGAACAGCACATAACATTGCTAAAATAAACAGCCCACACAGTTGACAAGCGAAATATTTGCTAATCAACCATGTGCTGTTCACTTTCTCTATCGAAAGGTATTAAATGCGGTTAGGGCTGCAGCTCAACATCGCCCTTTCAACATGACAGCTTTCATGAATGTATACCACATTCATCTTAAGCGTTTTTCTCAGTTGCATCGATATCGCATACAATTACAAGCAAGCTAAACTCCCACAATGTTGATGAGCTATTCATCGATCGAAGTCAAATAATTCGTCCAGGGCCATAACCACCATCACATGGGCTGGGATTTTATCCCACAACTTGCAAACGACAAACGATATTCTGTGTTGCTGTTAACTGTCGACACAAAACCATTTCATAAGGAATGTACGACTTTTACACTTTACTTAGGATGACAGTTTTCAGCGGGAAAGCTGAAAATACCAAAAACATTGCCTTTTTCCTATACAGACATCAATAATTATCTGCAACAGTGGTTTGGCTCAGGAGTATTGGGTCAGTAAAAACAAATCAAGGCGAAATATCCCCACTGCTTTGTTTAAGATGTTGCTTAAACACCTTTCTCAAAAGTACCAGTTATAAATGATGCTTATACTAGCCACTGACAAATATTTATGTTTATCTGCCGAAAAATATATTTTACTCAAGTCCGAATGTTGACTTTTGACCCTTGTCTTGTGTGGCAATGACCGCCGTTGTGGATATTCAGTGTTTCTGCTGTAGAGATCCAGCGACGGAAAAGGCATGCTCGCTCCGCATGACCGTGTAGAAGGCTGACAAGTAGGTGGATCCCAAAATAGATCCCGGGATCCGATCCCTGGGAACCGGATAAGGGTTCCTCTGTGATTCAGGATATACACTGAAACTTTATGGTGGGATCTATTGGATCTCAGACACTTGCCAAGTTCTTTTGGCATTGGATCCATCAGCGTCGCAAATCCGTTGCAAAATATTGAGAGTATATGTACCAAGATCCAAGATCTTAATAAATATATGTGTCAGAATGTCCAACTAAAAAAGTCTGTGCTTTAACCCTCGCCCTACGGGAGCTTTTTCACCTTCGCCCTAGGGGGGGGGGGGGGGGCAGTCAGACTGTTAACTTCCAAACCAAGCAACTTAGATCAATGCAGTAAGAACCAGTATGTTGCCTGCCATGAGAGGAATCTAACAGTATGCGATTTTTAGGTGTCATGTCAACGGGTGACCTTCCAGGTCAAGTGAATGACCTCGGATTTACCACGTCCAGAACAGCGATTTTGCTCTTCAGAAAACCTCAAAATTAGAAATTGATAAATGTAAGTAAAAGGCATGTTCCTATACCAGTTTTGGCTCAGAAATACAGAAAAGGTAATTATTTGTTCGTATCTTGTCAAAAAAGTTACACAAATATTAAAAAAAATGACATCAGTGTCTTACACTTAGGGAGCCATCACTCAGTCATAAATGAAGATATTGCTTTGAAATTTGGTATGGGTATTGTCCATACTCAGTTCTCTCACATACATTCCGGTTTTCCTAACATCTTTGAAAAATTTGATTTTGTGGGAATTAAAAAAATAAATAATAATAATAATTAGGGGTCAAAAACCCAAAATTTTCCAAATCCGAGATTGCCATTTTGAAGAGAATGCCATTTTGTATCTTTGGTGAATTGCGTTTGCAATTCCCTTTAAAACTCTGTTTTCTACCATTTGTCAAATATTTATCGTTTTTCCACCAACATGACGTCATCAAAACATGATTATCTTCCAAACTACTTCATCTTTTTTTTTTAAAGCATACGTATAATTGTTGTAAACTCAGCTACCAAAAATTTCAGCGAGATGCACCGGATGTGTAAAATCTTATTCAAGACAAACCTCAGGGGGGGGGGGCTGTCAGCCCCCCCCCCCCCCCCGTAGGGAGAGGGTTAAAGTTCAAGCAAGGAAGGGCGGCTGCACATCGATTGTTAACAGAAGCCGGTCTTAACATATTCATCATTTCAGTTCATATCATCAACTCATATTCACCAATGCCACTCATACATTACACACCAAACCAAGGTGATAAACAGGGGCAGCGGCCGGCACCTGTAATACATTGCATTGCAATGACAACAGGCAAAGGTGAAGTTTATTTTCTTTGTTTATAAACCGTTCGATGGAGTGAATTAATGTTTGACCTAAGATAGAATACACCAGAATACACAATTGCCGCCGAGAAAGATAGCGTGACAGAGCTGTGTACGGTCGATGACTGACGTTTGGCGAGGCTGTGTGTGACTGTGCCGCCGTCACCATCCGCCGGTGACCACGGGCCGCGCAGCCAGCCCGCCCGGCCACCTGATTTGTCGGCAGGTGGGCCCAACACTTGGCGATCACGGCCACTGATCAGCGTCGGTGGAACACTGGCCAGCTGTACCCACCCCAGCCCTCCCCACCGGCCGCCGATCCGAGGCGACCTCCTCAGGGCGAGGGGGCAGTCGGTGCCGCCACACGCAAAACCCACATTAGAATATGGCGGATGATTACAGAGTCGCGCAGCAGGCCGCGGCCTGCCGCACCCAATCCAATTATTTCCCGCGGCGTGGCAGCAGCACCGGGCCTGCCAGCGAACAGCTGACGACGGCAGTGGCCGACACCGACCCCTGTCTGGTCAGCTGACGACGGCAGGGCCTGGCAATGACCCCTGTCTGGTCAGCTGACGACGGCAGGGCCTGGTAATGACCCCTGTCTGGTCAGCTGACGACGGCAGGGCATGGCAATGACTCCTGTCTGGTCAGCTGACGGAGGCAGGGCCTGGCAATGACTCCTGTCTAGTGCGCTGACGACGGCAGGGCCGACACCGACCCCTACCCGGTCAGTTGACTGCAGTAGAGGAGCTCACACCGACCTCTCTGGCAAGACAACAGACTGACTGCCAGCAGCAGAGCGAGCGGCTCTGCCCGACACAAGTGACAGTGGCCGAACGCGAGGGACGCACTGTCACAGGCTTGATGTCAGCTCCTCCCTGCCAGCAGCAGCAGAGCGAGCGGCTCTGCCCGACACGAGTGGCAGTGGCCGAACGCGAGGGACGCACTGTTGCAGGCTTGATGTCAGCTCCTCCCTGCCAGCAGCAGAGCGAGCGGCTCTGCCCAACACGAGTGACAGTGGCCGAACGCGAGGGACGCACTGTCACAGGTCTGATATCAGCTCCTCCCCTTATCTGACCCCAGCTTCCCTGCAGGTCTCCTTAACCTCCACTTCCCAGGAAAAGTCCCAAACCAGCTCGGCCCCGCGCACTCAGACTCACTCAGCCGATGGTCTACAAACGAACAGCGCAGCGCATATATATTTCAAACTGCATTCAAACTCCTCTAACTATTCGGCGCACTAAAAGAGAGTCGGAACTTCCCACTTTTCCGCCTACTCTGGCGTAAGTCGCGTACCTTGTCGCGAACACCTGCTTCCTCCCAAACAGATGCATACTTCAGCTGGAACAAGCCTGAGGCCGCACTTAAGCTGCTATAATTGTTGATAAGTGAAACGTATCAGGATCTCCTTCGCCACATAGTTAATACAGCGGGCTTGCATTCATTAAAGAGTTTCATTTTGCAACGGACACACGGGCAAAACAAGCCTAAGTGGGGCAGCTGTGGCCCGGCGACGATCACATGTGACGCGTTAAAAGGCGCGCATTCCGTGTTGGTCCCCCGGGGCCACTCTTGTGTCAGCGGGAACACTGACTGCGGCAGGTAAAGCGAGAGAAACACCTACCATTACATTCCGTGTTGGTCCCCCGGGGCCACTCTTGTGTCAGCGGGAACACTGACTGCGGCAGGTAAAGCGAGAGATACACCTACCATTACATTCCGTGTTGGTCCCCCGGGGGCCACTCTTGTGTCAGCGGGAACACTGACTGCGGCAGGTAAAGCGAGAGATACACCTACCATTACCGTAACACCACACCACGCATGGCCAAAGACACAGATACGTCCCAAACTATCCCTGGGAAAGTGTTTACCAAAGCAGATCCCAAAACAGTGAAGAGGTTAGCCCCACAAAGCTCATCTGCAAAAAGCTTATCTGCAAAACAAACTTATATGCCAAAAAAAAATCTGCAAAAAAGTGTATCGGCAAAAAAGTGTATCTGCAAAAAACCTTAGCTGCAAAACTTACGAATTTTAATTAATTTAACATATATATATATATATATATATATATATATATATATATATATATATATATATATATATATATATATATATATATATATATATATATATATATATATATATATATATATATATATATATATATATATATATATATATAAAATGAATCTACCTCGTACTGGCTGGGATAAGGCTGCTGATTAGCCGACATTTCATATTGTCAAGGTCAGGAGAATGATGCGATGTGATCGACAGCCAATCATAATGGGGATGTGTTGATGATGGAGATGATGTTGTTGATGGTGATGTAATGATGATGATAATGATTACTGACGTCAAAATATGGTGGATGAAAATATTTGGCCTTTTGTATGTCAACATTCTTGAATTAAAAAGCAAGACAGTTATAAATTTATAAACAAATATGTATGTTTATCATCTCAACAAGTCGTCCATTCATAATTAGCAGCAACTTTGGCGAACATCTTAACATTGCGAGGAAAGAATAAGGATGTCTCTTAACAGTGAAGCCTTCTTATTGCTATTATGTGGTTCCATACCATTTCAAATGAGATCAACGGTATCACATTTGAAACAGTACCACATGTAATCACGCGTTTGGCTTCAAAGGTAAATGGTGAACAAATTCAACATTATACAACAAAAAGCACGCGATTGCTGATCATGGCAAAAAGTTCGATGCACCCACATCGTGGAAATTCAGTCCAACATCGATGATGCAAGACTTATGTAAAACAACTTCCGAAGCTCTCTCGCTGCGCTCAGTAAAATATCGTCCATGGACATTACTCCACGCGTACCGGGAAAACAGCCAAGTTCGGAAACGACCACTTCCGCGGTGCGTCGGGCGGGCTGAGCTGGCCACGACCGCAGAGGAGCGGTGTCGCGGTGCGTCGGGCGGGCTGAGCGGACTGGCCACGACCGCAGAGGAGCGGTGTCGCGGTGCGTCGGGCGGGCTGAGCTGGCCACGACCGCAGAGGAGCGGTGTCGCGGTGCGTCGGGCGGGCTGAGCTGGCCACGACCGCAGAGGAGCGGTGTCGCGGTGCGTCGGGCGGGCTGAGCTGGTCACGACCGCAGAGGAGCGGTGTCGAGTTACCACGACACTGCCCCGGCGGTCGCGTACGCTGAGTAACTTTACAACCCCATGGCTGCTGTTATGTCGCCGTCTCGTACACGTCCCTCGCCCAGAGCAGGCGTCGGGGACAAACTGAGCTCCGAGTAGCTCACGTCGGGCAAACAGTACATTCTTTGACGCGACAGTCTTAAATAGCAGCTGTGTAAAATAATCGTATGCCCTGGAAATGACTAGCTAGAAACTCAACCAACCAACGACAATAAAGGGCGATTGTTGCATATTGGCAGGTAAGCAAGCAACGCAATGCACGAGACCCAATGAATGTAATCAAGAGGATTCGACTCCTGCCTAACAGCCCACGCTGCCGTCACCGCCGTCACTACCACCAGCAATGCAACCACCCCCATGACCACCACAACCACCACCATCACCAGCACAACCACCATCACCAGCACAGCCACCATCACCATCACAACAACCACATAATCACCACCACCACCACCACCACCACCACCACCACCACCACCACCACCACCACCACCACCACCACCACCACCACCACCACCACCACCACCACCACCACCACCACCACCACCACCACCACCACCACCACCACCACCACCACCACCACCACCACCACCACCACCACCACCACCACCACCACCACCACCACCACCACCACCACCACCACCACCACCACCACCACCACCACCACCACCACCACCACCACCACCCTGCCGTCACCCACGCAGGGTGGTGGTGGTGTCACACAGCAGCAGCAGCAGCAGCAGCAGCAGCAGCAGCAGCAGCAGCAGCAGCAGCAGCAGCAGCAGCAGCAGCAGCAGCAGCAGCAGCAGCAGCAGCAGCAGCAGCAGCAGCAGCAGCAGCAGCAGCAGCAGCAGCAGCAGCAGCAGCAGCAGCAGCAGCAGCAGCAGCAGCAGCAGCAGCAGCAGCAGCAGCAGCAGCAGCAGCAGCAGCAGCAGCAGCAGCAGCAGCAGCAGCAGCAGCAGCAGCAGCAGCAGCAGCAGCAGCAGCAGCAGCAGCAGCAGCAGCAGCAGCAGCAGCAGCAGCAGCAGCAGCAGCAGCAGCAGCAGCAGCAGCAGCAGCAGCAGCAGCAGCAGCAGCAGCAGCAGCAGCAGCAGCAGCAGCAGCAGCAGCAGCAGCAGCAGCAGCAGCAGCAGCAGCAGCAGCAGCAGCAGCAGCAGCAGCAGCAGCAGCAGCAGCAGCAGCAGCAGCAGCAGCAGCAGCAGCAGCAGCAGCAGCAGCAGCAGCAGCAGCAGCAGCAGCAGCAGCAGCAGCAGCAGCAGCAGCAGCAGCAGCAGCAGCAGCAGCAGCAGCAGCAGCAGCAGCAGCAGCAGCAGCAGCAGCAGCAGCAGCAGCAGCAGCAGCAGCAGCAGCAGCAGCAGCAGCAGCAGCAGCAGCAGCAGCAGCAGCAGCAGCAGCAGCAGCAGCAGCAGCAGCAGCAGCAGCAGCAGCAGCAGCAGCAGCAGCAGCAGCAGCAGCAGCAGCAGCAGCAGCAGCAGCAGCAGCAGCAGCAGCAGCAGCAGCAGCAGCAGCAGCAGCAGCAGCAGCAGCAGCAGCAGCAGCAGCAGCAGCAGCAGCAGCAGCAGCAGCAGCAGCAGCAGCAGCAGCAGCAGCAGCAGCAGCAGCAGCAGCAGCAGCAGCAGCAGCAGCAGCAGCAGCAGCAGCAGCAGCAGCAGCAGCAGCAGCAGCAGCAGCAGCAGCAGCAGCAGCAGCAGCAGCAGCAGCAGCAGCAGCAGCAGCAGCCGGCGTCGCGTGTCGCTCGGACATTGCGTCGCGGCCACATGTCACACTTACTCCTGCGAGCGCCAGCAGCGAGGGGCACGGCTGCACGAACATATCTTCTGCGACCAAATTATGCATGTCACCGGGCGGCCGGTGCAGCTGCTGGTCTGGCGGCGCCGGTCGAGCGCAGCGCACGTGCCGCCTGACCGCTTCACTCCGACCCGACCCGATCCGATCCGAGAGAAACTCGAGCGCGTGTCGCCTGTCCCCTGCGCTGCGATCCGGTCCAGGAGAGAAACTCGAGCGCGTGTCGCCTGTCCCCTGCGCTGCGATCCGGTCTGGGAGAGACTCGACCGGCCGACCGGCCGACCGACCGGACCACCGACACAGCCGCCACCGACCATTAGACAAGTGTTCACCGGGGTCAGCTGATACACCTGACACCGGCACGTCCAGATCCGAATCGACCGGACGACACTATAGCCGGAGTTAAGCCAGTGGTGAAACAACCGAAACAAAAACCTACCAATGACAAATTACAGGCGTTTTCCATGAGAGTGATAGTTCGTGTTGGGCATTTATCCAGGGCGCTGATGATGGCGTCAACTATTCCCATTATTCCCAGGGCCAACTATTCCCATTATTCCCAGGGGCGTAGTTGGGGGGCAGTCACTTGTTGATTTCAGCAACGACTACTTTCTGCCTTCTTATTTTTAACCACATTACCACTGACCACTTAGCCTTCCTCTCTTCATTTGCTTTTTTATTTCTTCTTCCATTTCCTAGCTGGGAGTGCCGCGACATTTTCTCTTTTGTTCTCTGGTGTTAAAGTAAGGTGATGTGCGTCGATGGGATCGAGGGCGGGGGCACTCCTGGTCACCTGTTAATGGGTGGCGGCATAGAAAAAAAAAATTTGTAAATTTAAAATTTAAAAAAAAAAAAAAAAAAAAAAAAAAAAAAAAAAACTACATAGCACATTCACATCGCACGCTATTACTGCAGCATCAGCTCGGAAAGAAACAACCCCTTCAAAGCGGTAATCAATTAGTGAACGGTAGACTGAGCGTTTTCAGCGGAGAGGCAGCCTGACGACGTAGTGGTGCTCCCAAGCCGAGCCGACAAAAATGTCCCACGACCATTACAACTCCGCCCTAATCTCCAAAAGGAAAGAAAATGACGTAATGGTGCTGTTTTCATCCAGCACACACAATAACAAAGCGGGCCATTTTCCCACCAGCACGGCTGGCGTCGTTGATGTTCCTCCGAGCTTCTCGCACAAAAAAAAACGCCTTCAGCAGTGTTGTAGTGCCTCTCAGTGTGTAGTGCCTCTCAGTGTGTAGTGCCTCTCAGTGTGTAGTGCCTCTCAGTGTGTAGTGCCTCTCAGTGTGTAGTGCCTCTCAGTGTTGTAGTGCCTCTCAGTGTGTAGTGCCTCTCAGTGTGTAGTGCCTCTCAGTGTGTAGTGCCTCTCAGTGTGTAGTGCCTCTCAGTGTGTAGTGCCTCTCAGTGTGTAGTGCCTCTCGAAGACGCCACATTGCCTCTCAGAAGACGCAATGTGGCGAAAATATTCGTCCTGTGCTCATTGTAGTTAAACTCAACTGAGGAAATTCAATGTACTCCACCAAAGACTTGCGTCTCATTAAATCCCGTACAGAATGTATGTATACCGGGACCCTGGGGCGTGTTCCACCATTCGTTGGACGTACACAGAGCGCAGCCAAGCTTGCAGCAGCGGACAAAACAATTCACCTTGTTTGTCGGGCGGGTCCAGGCGAGCGCTGCCGACTGTCAACTGTCGATCCGACTGCACTGTGCCCGGGACGGGGCCGGGACGGGACGGGATGGGCAGGGCGGGGCGGGAAGGGAAGGGACGGGATGGGCGGGGCGGGGCGAGGCGGGAAGGGAAAGGGCGGGAAGGGACGGGATGGGCGGGGCGGGGCGGGGCGGGGCCGGGATGGGCGGGGCGGGGCGGGACGGGACGGGACGGGACGGGACGGGACGGGACGGGACGGGACGGAGCGGGACGGAGCGGGACGGAGCGGGACGGGACGGGACGGAGCGGGACGGGACGGGACGGAACGGAACGGAACGGAACGGGACGGGACGGGACGGGACGGGACGGAACGGGACGGGACG
The DNA here is from genome assembly GCA_036785665.1 of Chirona hameri. Taxonomy (NCBI): domain Eukaryota; kingdom Metazoa; phylum Arthropoda; class Thecostraca; order Balanomorpha; family Balanidae; genus Chirona; species Chirona hameri. The sequence goes on from JAXIVJ010010495.1 coordinate 42,450, forward strand.
GAACGGGACGGAACGGAACGGAACGGGACGGAACCGGACGGAACGGGACGGGACGGGACGGAACGGAACGGAACGGGACGGACGGAACGGACGGAACGGGACGGGACGGAACGGAACGGGACGGGACGGAACGGAACGGAACGGGACGGAACGGGACGGAACGGGACGGAACGGGACGGAACGGGACGGAACGGGACGGAACGGGACGGAACGGAACGGGACGGAACGGGACGGAACGGGACGGAACGGAACGGGACGGAACGGGACGGAACGGGACGGAACGGGACGGAACGGGACGGAACGGGACGGAACGGGACGGAACGGGACGGAACGGGACGGGACGGGACGGGACGGGACGGAACGGGACGGAACGGGACGGGACGGAACGGGACGGAACGGGACGGAACGGGACGGGACGGGGCGGGACGGGGCGGGACGGGGCGGGGCGGGACGGGACGGGAAAGGACGGGACGGGACGGGACGGGACGGGAAAGGACGGGACGGGACGGGACGGGACGGGACGGGACGGGACGGGACGGGACGGGACGGGACGGGGTACGGACGGGGCGGGATGGGACGGGACGGGACGGGACGGAGCGGGACGGGACGGAGCGGGACGGGACGGGACGGGACGGGACGGGACGGGACGGGACGGGACGGGACGGGACGGGGTGCGGACGGGGCGGGGCGAGACGGGACGGGAAAGGACGGGACGGGACGGGACGGGACGGGACGGGACGGGACGGGACGGGACGGGACGGGACGGGACGGGACGGAGCGGGACGGGACGGAGCGGGACGGGACGGAGCGGGACGGGACGGGACGGGACGGGACGGGACGGGACGGGGCGGGACGGGACGGGACGGGAAAGGACGGGATGGGACGGGACGGGACGGGACGGGACGGGACGGGACGGGACGGGACGGGACGCGGACGGGGCGGGGCGGGGCGGGACGGGACGGGACGGGACGGGACGGGACGGGACGGGACGGGACGGGACGGGACGGGACGGGACGGGGTGCGGAGCCATCACTGACAGTGTCTTCAGTCGGCGCTATGTCGCTGTCGTGTCGTCGTGTGTCCCTGCCAAATGATGTCGTTCGCACGCGAGCTATCCAAAAAACAGGCCTTCCCAGTGTGACAGAGCGAGAGCGAGCCATCATTGCATGGAATCCAATAGCACTTGTGCGCCATAAACAGGGCCGTTTGCCGACCGTGGGCGTTGCGCGGAGGGCCTCGTCTGGCACGTGTCTCGTCTGTGAGTCGCCGAGCGGCGTCCCGGCCCCGCTGGCACCGGTCGCCACGACGCCAGCACACTCGAACGGCAAACATCTCGCCGCCCGCCAGCAGTGATTTGTTTCCTCCCAGATAAGCTACGTGCTTCATTTACAGGCCAACGGAAAGAGGCTTACGGAAATTGGAAAGTGGGCAGGTGAAGAATTGGTATTCATTGAATACCTTCCAAGGCGTATCCATCAATTACTTTGAGCCTCAGTCAGATGATGATAGAACCGGTCAATCACAGGACGTTCGACACAAAGATGAACGGCCCTGCAGGAACGGTCCGATTTCCGACGAACCGGCCCCGCTGGCGTGCTGGTGTACTGCGGGCCGGCGGCGGCGGGGTCTGCAGTGTCGGCCCGGCAGACACCGCTCAGCCAGCGGCCATCACTTAGAGCCAACACCTCCTGAGCAGCGGTCAGTAATATCCCACCAGTGTGCCGAGCCGCCGAGCCGCCGGCGGAAGCTCAAGGGCGACCTCCGGCAGCCCGCGGCAATAATTAACATCATACATCACGCCCGAGACGTGATCAACTTCTGCTCAGTAGCCCGCCCAACAGTTTCTCAAAATCCGGTCCGATGAGCGAGTGAGCCCAAGGGAAGGACAGCCGAATCCGCAGGGTGCACCAAACACCGTTTGCCACTGCACGAGGCTGGAACGACGGCCATTTATAGCAATCCCAACGGAAAGCAGAGGATACAAAGCGTCATATCCGAGCAGTGATGGTACATCAGTCAAACAATAATTAAAAACACTGGCGTTTACCAAGCCATCCACAACTGAAGGAGAAAGAGTCCACAGCCCATCAAACGAACAAATGGCTATGCACGCATTCACACTAAATTCGTGTGGTATTAACAACGTATTGAAGGGAACCATCATTAGACAATAGACATCTACCGAGATCATAACTAACCATTTTGAAGTACAAACCTAACCGCCTGATCCAAATCAAATGTAATCAGATGATACATGGTCATCAAACCTTCATACAAGACGCATATCTCTTAATTTTACAAGTCACATTTCTTCGGCACATTTCTCTCACAAGAAGTTATCAAGAAGTTAGATCCTGGTGTCGACTTGGATAGTACACTTTAAACATTATTTCAGGTAATGAATGTATGCTTACTGCAACTTCAGAAGGAATATCTAGCAATAAGCAAATTGATCCAGTAGTCAGGTAGGCCTTCCTCGCGACAACTTACAACTTATGCAATTGCCATGTTAGGCATTACCAATATTACGTTACATATATCCATTTACGTATAGATACACATTTTGATACAAACTGAGTTATGTGCGTCACCATTCAGCTGTCAATGATATGCGATGGCGTTAATTAGGAGGTCGAAAAGCGATGAAAGTTGCTACTGAAGACGATGCTGCTACTGAAGACGATGTTGCTACTGAAGACGATAGCTGATACTGAAGACGATGCTGCTACTGAAGACGATGCCGCGTTTACTGACATCAGCAAAGGGTGATGTACATATTTGACTTTGGTTTACCAGCTGTACCTACAAACGAACATAAATTTGCCTCAGGCTGTTGGTTTAAAGCTGTTGGTTTAAAGCATATTGTGCTGATTTTTTTCCTTCCATCTATGCAATGCATGCCAGTTGTGCAATGCAGAATAAATGTTCGTTTATTACGCTTACCTTCAGATAATGCTAGCCATCAAATAATAACGGCCTTTATCTGCCACACTTCTTCTCCAACAAGGCGGTCATAAGAGATCACCGATCTGCCTGGCAGCTGACGGCCCCAAAGACAAAAGGAAGCATGGCAGCCGTGGCTGTGGCCGTACAGACAACAGGAAGCATGGCAGCCATGTCTGTGGCCGTACAGCTAGCCTGACAGCCGTGGCTGTGGCCGTACAGCCAGCCTGACAGCCGTGGCTGTGGCCGTACAGCCAGCCTGACAGCCGTGGCTGTGGCCGTACAGCCAGCCTGACAGCCGTGGGTGTGGCCGTACAGCTAGCCTGACAGCCGTGGCTGTGGCCGTACAGCCAGCCTGACAGCCGTGGCTGTGGCCGTACAGCTAGCCTGACAGCCGTGGCTGTGGCCGTACAGCCAGCCTGACAGCCGTGGCTGTGGCCGTACAGCCAGCCTGACAGCCGTGGCTGTGGCCGTACAGCCAGCCTGACAGCCGTGGCTGTGGCCGTACAGCTAGCCTGACAGCCGTGGCTGAACCGTACAGCCAGCCTGACAGCCGTGGCTGTGGCCGTACAGCCAGCCTGACAGCCATGGCTGTGGCCGTACAGCCAGCCTGACAGCCGTGGCTGTGGCCGTACAGCCAGCCTGACAGCCGTGGCTGTGGCCGTACAGCTAGCCTGACAGCCGTGGCTGAACCGTACAGCCAGCCTGACAGCCGTGGCTGTGGCCGTACAGCCAGCCTGACAGCCATGGCTGTGGCCGTACAGCCAGCCTGACAGCCGTGGCTGTGGCCGTACAGCCAGCCTGACAGCCGTGGCTGTGGCCGTACAGCCAGCCTGACAGCCGTGGCTGTGGCCGTACAGCCAGCCTGACAGCCATGGCTGTGGCCGTACAGCTAGCCTGACAGCCGTGGCTGTGGCCGTACAGCCAGCCTGACAGCCGTGGCTGTGGCCGTACAGCCAGCCTGACAGCCATGGCTGTGGCCGTACAGCTAGCCTGACAGCCGTGGCTGTGGCCGTACAGCCAGCCTGACAGCCGTGGCTGTGGCCGTACAGCTAGCCTGACAGCCATAGCTGTGGCCGTACAGCCAGCCTGACAGCCGTGGCTGTGGCCGTACAGCCAGCCTGACAGCCATGGCTGTGGCGTACAGCCAGCCTGACAGCCATGGCTGTGGCCGTACAGCCAGCCTGACAGCCATGGCTGTGGCCGTACAGCTTGCCTGATAGCCGTGGCTGTGGCCGTACAGCCAGCCTGACAGCCGTGGCTGTGGCCGTACAGACACCATGTGACCGGACAGCGCTGACACTGTGCAGTGTGCAGTGTGCGCACCACATTATCACCACCTCCAGCAGCAGGCGGCGGGCGGCGGAGGTGGCGCAGGCGGCGGAGGCGGCGGCGGAGGCGGCGCAGGCGGCGCAGGCGCGCAGGCGGCGCAGGCGGCGCAGGCGGCGCAGGCGGCGCAGGCGGCGGAGGCGGCGCAGGCGGCGGAGGCGGCGCAGGCGGCGGAGGCGGCGCAGGCGGCGCAGGCGGAAGGCGTCCTGTTTACGTCAGCGGCTCACACCCGGCGACAGAGGCCGGCACGGC
>JAXIVJ010010496.1:0-32500 GCA_036785665.1 Chirona hameri
CTTCTGACGAAGCGATTATTATTAATTGGTTAGGTTAGGTTTTGGTAGGTTAAGTTTAGTTTAACGGCTTTGTCGGAAGAAATATGGAAATTGTGTTGTGGTGCACAATGCCAAAATGTATTCCGACAAAGCTGTTATTATTATTAATAGGTTAGGTTAGGTTAATTTGAGTTTAACGGCTTCGTCAGAAGAAATATAAAATTCCGCTGTGGTGCACAAAGCCGCTACTTTTCTGATGTTACCATATGCTGTTATACTGTGCATAGCACGGCACACTGACAGGTACCTTAGTCAAAGATTACCAATAATTTCAGAAGTTGGTCAAAATACAGTGAAACTAGTAATTTCACAACCATATTGAACAGCAATTTTAAACGATTTGCAATGTTCGACTAAGAAATGTATCCAAATTAAAACTTATGGCTAAATATATGAGGAAGTTGAGGAAAACAAAATATACAGATGAAGATAATTAAATATACACGGAACATTTCAATAATTAAATATAATCACACGGAACATTTCAACCACTTTAACTAAATTGCCACTTACCATTTCACAATATGGACACGTTTGTCAAATGACAAAACACTATAATAACCGTCTATACGGTTCACCGTGAACCATACTCCTTATCGACATGAACGAACGACATGACAAACTCAAAGTTTCATTACAATAGTGACAGTGCGATAGAACGAGAATCAACTGTCATGATTGCGCCATAAACGACGCAATTTCGCAACAAAAAAAATACTTCTGGATAGTCACGCTGAATGAACCGGATTTTCTACTATTTATAGTAGAACTCCCAAAGTCCCGCTGGTAAAACAGTGAAATCCACTGTCCTGACAGTAGACTCACTCCATTGAAAATGCACAAGGGAGGACCCCGGGGCCGGGGCCGGGGTACAAAATTAACTGTCGACTAGATTACTGGTATATATTTGTTTCGTCGGAAATATGGGTGAAACTAAATTATTGACAATCAAGAGCTGAAACGCAACTGCTAATTTAAAAACAAACATGGAAATGTAGGTACTTATATACTGACGTGATGAATATGATGATTACCTTAGTGAATAATACATCTGAAGTGGTTTTGACCATCAGTATTTCTAAGGACATGATCGCTTAGTAAATTTTCCCAGGAATGACATAGTAATGAATTTTACTTGCATTTTGACCCCCGATCACTTCATGAGAAGGAGCATTTTGTCCCCGACCTTATCCATAAAGACAGAACACTTTACTTCTGGATACTGGACAGTCACGCTGTGCTGTTTGTGCTGTGCTGTTTGTGGTGTGCTGTTTGTGCTGTGCTGTTTGTGGTGGGCTGTTTGTGGTGTGTTGTTTGTGCTGTGCTGTTTGTGTTGTGCTGTTTGTGCTGTGTTGTATGTGCTGTGTTGTTTGTGATGTGATGTTTGTGCTGTGCTCTTTGTGCTGTGCTGTCTGTGCTGGTCTGTTTGTGCTATGCTGTTTGTGATGTGCTGTTTGTAGTGTGATGTTTGTGGTGTGATGTTTGTGCGGTGCTGTTTGTGCTTTGCTGTTTGTGATGTGATGTTTGTGCTGTGATGTTTGTGCTGTGATGTTTGTAATGTGCTGTTTGTATTGTGCTGTTTGTGCTGTGCCGTTTGTGGTGTGCTGTTTGTGCTGTGCTGTGCTGTTTATGATGTGATGTTTGTGCTGTGCTGCGTGTGCTGCGTTGTTTGCGATGTGCTGTTTGTGATGTGCTATTTGTGATGTGATATTTGTGCTGTGCTGTTTGTGCTGTGCTGTTTGTGCTGTGCTGTTTGTGCTGTGTTGTTTGTGCTGTGATGTGTGTGCTGTGCTGTTTGTTATGTGCTGTTTGTGCTGTGTTGTTTGTGCTGTGCCGTTTGTGGTGTGCTGTTCGTGCTGTGCTGTTTGTGCTGTGCTGTTTGTGCTATGCTGTGTGGTGTGTTGTTTGTGCTGTGCTATTTGTGATGTGCTGTTTGTGCTGTGTTGTTTGTGCTGTGCTGTTTGTGCTGTGCTGTGTGTGGTGTGTTGTTTGTGCTGTGCTATTTGTGGTGTGCTGTTTGTGCTGTGCTGTTTGTGCTGTGTTGTTTGTGCTGTGATGTTTGTGCTGTGCTGTTTGTTCTGTGATGTTTGTGCTGTGCTGTTTGTGCTGTGCCGTTTGTGCTGTGCTGTTTGTGATGTGCTGTATGTGCTGTGGTGTTTGTGCTGTGCTGTTTGTGGTGTGCTGTTTGTGCTGTGCTGTTTGTGCTGTGCAGACGGATAAATGGTGTTGAAAACTTGGTAAGAGAAACTTTAATTTAATGCCGGCAAGAAAGACGCAAAACATTTGCAAAAGCCTTGCAAGGAGCAGCATATTTGTTTGGCGTCGTATGATTCTAGCTTCAGCATCCGTATGTGGAGGTAGTACGAGGTGTGTGTTTCATCATCTGCCGGGAGGAAGAGGCGGGATTCCTGTCGCGGGGCACGCCCTGACACGATTGCGGCTGGCATTGGCGGTTAGCGTGAGTCAATCTGTATGACGGTGCGGTCACGTGACGGGTCTGATGCGTCTGGTCACGCCAGACTCTGCTTACCCCCCCCCCCCCCCCCCACATACACACACACAGTACACAGTACACAGTGCACAGTGCACAGTGCACAGTACACAGTACACACAGTACACAGTACACAGTACACACAGTACACAGTACACAGTGCACAGTACACAGTACACAGTACACAGTACACAGTACACAGTACACACAGTACACAGAGTACACAGTACACAGTACACACAGTAAACAGTACACAGTACACACAGTACACAGTACACACAGTACACAGTACACACAGTACACAGTACACACAGTACACAGTACACACAGTACACAGTACACACAGTACACAGTACACACAGTACACAGTACACACAGTACACAGTACACACAGTACACAGTGCACACAGTACACAGTACACACAGTACACAGTACACACAGTACACAGTACACACAGTACACAGTACACACAGTACACAGTACACACAGTACACAGTACACACAGTACACAGTACACACAGTACACAGTACACACAGTACACAGTACACACAGTACACAGTACACAGTACACAGTACACAGTACACAGTACACAGTACACAGTACACAGTACACAGTACACAGTACACAGTACACAGTACACACCCCGGGCCGGAAGGTCTGGGGTCGCACTCACAGCTCACCTGCCAGGACAGAGGTGAAAATTGGCGGAAATGTGGCGCAGCAGTATGGAAGCTGAAGCGAACAACACATTAAGATATGGTATTTACTGAACTTCACCCTGGTGAGGGGAGGGGTCATTTTGACACCCCCCCCCCTGTGGTTTTTCGGGTATAGCGAGAAAACGGCGGCGCGCTACTTACAGGATTTCAGGATTTCTTAAGGTTATAAATACCTACAATTCATATATCTCGGATGTTGTATATCGGTGACCTAAGGTCAGGTCAATTTCTTAATCTCCTCATTATAAGTAAATGGGAAAATATACAAATGCTTCCTACTCAGATAATATGCATCAGATCAGACAATTCTTTCAGATCATGTTATTCTAGCTTATTCTTGATGAGCCAGGTGCAATTATTTTTCGGTGACCTGTACAAGGTCATCTGAGGTCATCTGAGGTCACCAGCACTTGTTTTTGCTAATAACTATTGATATAATAAAGATAGAGACGTGCGAATGACACTACGTGATTTGTTCCGTTGAGTCGCGTCGCTCCATATGCAACATGATCTACATCGATCACCAAATGACCTTGACCTGAGGTCAAATTTTAAAGTTGACCTAACCCGGTCACCATCAATATATTTCGAAGTGTCTTGACGAGACAAACACGATGGTGTGTGTCTCCGATGTTCCTATCTTCAACCGATACAAAGCTATTCACGAAAACTTTTTGGAAGAAAATACCATCGTGACCTTTGGTGCCCTTCTGGAGCCTAAACTGTTGACCCGATCTAAAATTTGAGTTCACTGCTGGCAATTGCATTTGTCAAGAGCTTTCGATTGTTTTTTTTCTCGTTTGTTTCTAGCTATCATAGATCCCGAGATATTTCGAGGTTTCTGAAGCAATGCCCTATAATTGGAAAGTTTGACCTTTGATGACCTCTGATGACTTTAATATTGACTTAAGCCAAAAAGTGACCATATAACTTCGAATGTCCTTGTCGAGAGCTTTCAAGCATTTTTCCGCGTTTTTTCTATCCCTTTTAGTTTTCGAATTCGTTGGGGGTCATTTTGACCCCCCACCAGGTCGAAGTTCACTCAGAGACCCACCTGAAGATCAGAGACCCACCTGGTGGCCAATTAAAAACATCCGACGACCAGAAACACAAAGAAGGTATGTGTGTGTCGAAAGTTATCGAGAACTAAACACCGAATAACTTTGGATAAATTAATTTCTTTGCCTGGCTGTTTTGGACAGCAAATTCAAACTTGTCTCAATCATGTGACAAATTGTCGTCAGCTTGTATCTTTGCGCAGTTCTCGTGGGAGGCTGGCAGTGGCTGCAAGACGGACGGAACAGAGGGACAGAGGGGAGGGTATCGGACTGAACACTTTACTTCTGGATACTGGACAGTCACGCTGTGCTGTTTGTGCTGTGCTGTTTGTGGTGTGCTGTTTGTGCGGTGCTGTTTGCGCTGTGCTGCGTGTGCTGTGCTGTTTGTGGTGTGCTGTTTGTGCTGTGCTGTTTGCGCTGTACTGCGTGTGCTGTGCTGTTTGTGCTGTGCTGTTTGTGGTGTGCTGTTTGTGGTGTGTTGTTTGTGCAGTGCTGTTTGTGTTGTGCTGTATGTGCTGTGATGTTTTGTGATGTGATGTATATACTGTGCTGTTTGTACTGTGCTGTTTGTGGTGTGCGGTTTGTGCTGTGATGTTTATGCTGTGCTGTTTGTGCTGTGCTGTTTGTACTGTGCTATTTGTGCTGTGTTGTTTGAGCTGTGCTATTTGTGCTGTGATGTTTGTGCTGTACTGTTTGTGCTGTGCTGTTTGTGCTGTGCCGTCTGCGGTGTGCTGTTTGTGCTGTGTTGTTTGTGATGTGCTGTTTGTGCTGTGCTGTTAGTGCTGTGCTGTTTGTGCTGTGATGTTTGTGCTGTGCTGTTTGTGCTGTGCTGTGTGTGATGTGTTGTTTGTGCTGTGCTGTTTGTGCTGTGCTGTTTGTGCTGTGCTGTTTGTGCTGTGCTGTTTGGGACGGGACAGAGGGGAGGGTGTCGGACTGGGACAGGACAGAGGGGAGGGTGTCGGACTGGGACGGGACAGAGGGGAGGGTGTCGGACTGGGACGGAACAGAGGGGAGGGTGTCGGACTGGGACGGGACAGAGGGGAGGGTGTCGGACTGGGACGGGACAGAGGGGAGGGTGGCGGACTGGGACGGGACGGAGGGGAGGGTGTCGGACTGGGACGGGACGGAGGGGAAGGTGTCGGACTGAGACGGGACAGAGGGGAGGGTGTCGGACTAGGACGGGACAGAGGGGAGGGTGTTGGTCTGAGACGGGACAGAGGGGAGGGGTCGGACTGGGACGGGACAGAGGGGAGGGTGTCGGACTGGGACTGGGACGGGACAGAGGGGAGGGTGTCGGACTGGGACGGAACAGAGGGGAGGGTGGCGGACTGGGACGGGACGGAGGGGAGGGTGTCGGACTGGGACGGGACGGAGGGGAGGGTGTCGGACTGGGACGGGACAGAGGGGAGGGTGGCGGACTGGGAAGGGACGGAGGGGAGGGTGTCGGACTGGGACGGAACAGAGGGGAGGGTGGCAGACTGGGACGGAACGGAGGGGAGGGTGTCGGACTGGGACGGGACGGAGGGGAGGGTGTCGGACTGGGACGGAACAGAGGGGAGGGTAGCGGACTGGGACAGGACGGAGGGGAGGGTGTCGGACTGGGACGGGACGGAGGGGAGGGTGTCGGACTGGGACGGGACAGAGGGGAGGATGTCGGACTGGGACGGGACAGAGGGGAGGGTGTCGGACTGGGACGGGACAGAGGGGAGGGTGTCGGACTGGGACGGGACAGAGGGGGGGTGTCGGACTGGGACGGGACAGAGGGGAGGGTGTCGGACTGGGACGGGACGGAGGGGAGGGTGTCGGACTGGGACGGGACGGAGGGGAGGGTGTCGGACTGGGACGGGACAGAGGGGAGGGTGTCGGACTGGGACGGGACAGAGGGGAGGGTGTCGGACTGGGACGGGACAGAGGGGAGGGTGTCGGTCTGAGACGGGACAGAGGTAAGGGTGTCGGACTGGGACGGAACAGAGGGGAGGGTGTCGGTCTGAGACGGGACAGAGGGGAGGGTGTCGGTCTTAGACGGGACAGAGGGGAGGATGTCGGACTGGGACGGGACAGAGGGGAGGGTGTCGGACTGGGACGGGACAGAGGGGAGGGTGTCGGACTGGGACGGGACAGAGGGGAGGGTGTCGGACTGGGACGGGACAGAGGGGAGGGTGTCGGACTGGGACGGGACGGAGGGGAGGGTGTCGGACTGGGACGGGACGGAGGGGAGGGTGTCGGACTGAGACGGGACAGAGGGGAGGGTGTCGGACTAGGACGGGACAGAGGGGAGGGTGTCGGACTGGGACGGGACGGAGGGGAGGGTGTCGGACTGGGACGGGACGGAGGGGAGGGTGTCGGACTGAGACGGGACAGAGGGGAGGGTGTCGGACTGCGATTGCGTGACAGCCAGGTCGTCTGTATCACGGCTATCGGCGGAATCTCTTCGCGTGAATGCAGCCCGTGGTCGCTGGTTTGCTTTCAGAAGGATGGAAATAGTGGGAGCAGCTCTATTATCAAAATTGTACCTGAGTGCGGTAGATGCATTAGATAAAATTAAGAATTTTGTTAGACAAAAACGACAGGGACATTTGTGGTAAGTCAACAACGCGACTATGCAATGAATGACACATTACAATATTATCAAGTTCAGCACACATTTTTAGGTGCGCGAGTCATACCTATTTCGAGATCGCCTCTGAAAGTCGACTTCGATTATCAGAGGCAATCTCTTCGCGCAAGTGACCGGGCAGATCATTCACGTCCACCTGTGTATCGGCGCTTCTTTGATCGTCTGAACGCTCATACGTCAGCACGTACGCGGTATCTGTTAGGCCCGTCAGTCACATCTCACGGTCGTCACCAGGGAGTCATTAACGATAGCATCGTCAATAGGAGGGTCTTTGACGATAACGGTCTCGTTGTGGGGAGTGACTGATGCGTCGTCTAGTCGTATCCAATACGAGCCTGAATTCCGTGCGAGGCAGTAATAGTGGCCAGAGGGCAGACTAGTCCCCCCTCTGCACAATCACCGCTGGAAGGCGATATCTCCCGTGGCTCTCCGCCTCGAACACTGGTACGCTGATGTTTTGTCAGACGGACCGGGGTCAAGATTTTGTTGATTGTGCCTGAGTGCCGATTATAGGTGAATCTGTTTAGGGTGATGTTTAGCTGGTGGGGTAGCTTTTCAAAAGATGTAGCTGTCTCTTGGCGTCGGCTAATTGGTCACATGCATTGCAGCTGTACTGATTATCGCCATGAAGGCTCTCCGGCGACAAGTAACTTTCTAACAGGGAGGTCAAGTTCAGCTGCCGGTTAGACTGCCCGTGCTCACTGGAATGCGGGACAGGCAGGTGAAGTTCCGTGAGGAGCTCCGTTTGACTTTGGACTGCGCCGCAAGTTCTGCAGGTGTGCACCGTCACTGTTTCACAGCCTAACAGACGGTGCACGAGCGAACCTGGCGTCCCCCTGGTGAAATTACTATCTTCAGTTATGGAGCTTCGGCCACTCTTTGTGTCGCCAGTCTTAGCGAGATCGGAACATCCGTTGTTCTCCGTACTCGTCTAATGTGCCCCCGCCTGACCAGGAACAGCCGTGAGCTCCTCTTCGTGCAACTCGTTCATGACGTGACGGAGGAGTTCTGTGCAGTCCTGCTGCTGACTAGGCTGGAAACCCGGTGGCAACGCTGCAAGGCGGAAGTCCGAAGGCCTAAAGCACAGGCGCTCAGAAAAGGCGAGGTGCGCTAGGACGCGCTGCAGAGCGGCCAGAATGGGCTGGGAGATAGTTGGGCGGGATCGCAGAAGTTCGGTTCTCAGGCGCGATGAGTAAAAGAGCGCTTGAAGTGCGGCGTTCAGGTAGCACGTATTACCAAGATTGATTAGCCCCCGGCCCAGAGGGGCTTGTGGAAGCAGGGGGACATCGGGGGTGCTGGCTGGACGACGAAACTCCTTTCCCGGGCACCTGCTGCACGACGATAAACGTTGTGCGTAGCGACTGCGCTCAACGCTGTTTGCGCTGCCGAACCACGTATAGCGGCTGCATTTCCACGGATGATGGCCATCGACACCCGTTGCCATTGCCAGGCCGTCTCTCGCCGCTCGCCGGTCGCAGATGATATTCGTCGGCCAAGTTCCTTAATAAACCTGGTGGCTGCGGGGCCGATGACTCTAGACGTTTCACTACCAGCGGCACAAATAGGTACTGAGATGAGATAGAGGCGTATCGCTGTACCTTGCGCGCTTCTGCAGCACGAGCGGCTGTCCCTGGATTCAACGCAGAGCCCACCACGACGCTGTCAGCGTAGGTATCCGTGCAGGTGGCGTCCCACGCCAAACATTTTCCACTTGTGAATGGAAATGCTGTCAAACTGTCTGGGCGCTTGCCGCCTGCCCTGTCGAGACCCACCGGTTCCAGTACCGATGGGATGCCGGCGGCGGAGAGGCTGCGCTTCACCAGGTCGTTAAGCTGGGCATGACTATTGTATATTATATTGACAACGAGGTTTGATCAGGAGGAAGAAAAGCGGGGTAGGATAGCCATGCTACGTTCCGGGGCGCGATGGCTCGAACTCTGCGAAAAGCCCACAAGATATTTTCTTAGAATGAACGCAAGTAGGAAGAAATAAAAATATATGCATGTTCTGCAGCGGCCGGACGGAGAATAAATATATTACTGGTAAACACATTCTCGAGTACTGTCGTAAACATTACGAAGAAATGTTTGCTTCTCAAGTTTATGGAACTGGGACAGGGGCGCAGATGGCTATTTTTTGCAATCAGGGGCCTGTCCGCGTTTATCTCAATTTGATCAGGAACGGTGCGAGGGGACGATATTCAGTCAAGAATGTGAACAAGCTCTCAAAGAAATGATGAATAGTAAGGCTGTCTCGGTATCGGGTTTTACTAAAGAGTTTTTTATTTTATTTTGGAGTGAATTAGGGAGCATGGTTGTTGATTATGTAAATCAGGCTAGACAAAGGGGCACTTTTTTCGTCACTCAACGCAGGGGTGTTCTCACAGTTTTGCCAAAAAAAAGTGACCAGAAACTCATAAGGAACAAGCGTGCAATATGTGTGCTAGATATTATTTATAAGATAGTAGCGAATGTAGCAAATAGATTGATGTCGGTTATACATTTACTGGTGGATCCAGATTAGACGGGAGCGATTAGGGGCAAATATATTGGAACTAATCTGAGAAATATAGCCAACGTAATACACTATTGCAACGCAGATGAGCGTGAGGGCATTCGTATGGCACTCGATTAAAAAAAACGCGCTCAATACTGTAGAATATGATTTCGTGTATGACGTTCTTAGGGAATGCAATTTTGGCGATAAGTTTATAAGCTGGGTCCAGCTGCTGCAAACAACGGCGCAGAGGCTGGACACCCCTGCTGAAGGCCCCGTGACGGCTTAAACCATTTAGACGTGTGCTCATTGTTAATTATGGTGAACTCTGTGCTGTTATAACAGCACAGAGTTCACCATAATTAACAATGAGCACACGTCTAAATGGTTTAAGCCGTCACGGGGCCTTCAGCAGGGGTGTCCAGCCTCTGCGCCGTTGTTCGCGCTAGTTGCGGACATTTTGGCTATCAACATCAGAGAAACAGCAGCGGTGCGGGGTATTGAGGCTTCAGGTATCACGTTTAAGGTATCGTAATATTGTCGCGATACAGCTTTGTTTGTCAAAGACAGCTCGTCAGGTGAACAAGCCATAGCCATAGTGCGATAATTCGGCGATATGTCCGGACCGCAGCTTAACTTAGACAAGTGTGATTGTATGCGGCTCGGTTTGGAAAAGCGATGTGAACAGCTCGTTTACGGTCGCGAGCCTGTTAACAAAATAAAGATTATCGGGGTATGGTTCAGTGCAATTTCAAATTGTGATCAGTTAAACATGGAAGTGGTGGGAATGCAAATAAAAAAGTCTCTGGAACTGTGGCAACAGCGTGATTTAACTATAAAGGGGAAGATAACGGTAGCGAAAGCTATCCTAGTATCACAACTCGTTTATGTAATGGCAGCAGATCGCATATAGGAAAAGTTGCTGGCGACCATTCAAAGCAACATTATTAAATTTGTCTGGCGTGGACGTCCGCTAAAGGTAGCTAAGCGTACCATCATGATGTCAGTAGAGACGGGGGGTTACCTGATGTGATGAGCATACACCGCGCAAATATAATCGCATGGATAGGAAGATTGATACGTTTACAGGATCCTTCGTTCGTTAAAGTACTTCAAAAACGGATGCGGATTCGTATTGTTAATTTGGTCAAAATAAAATTGCATGAGCAGTGGGTCATGCATAAGGCCATTTCACAATTCTATAAGAAAATGATGACGTGGTTTAACCCTCAAGTTACTGGGGAATATTCCATAACGCGACTTACTGGGGGGGGGGGGGGGCTATTCCCCCCCCCCTCGGATCCCCGGAACTAATAGACTGATTGTAAAAATTCGAACGACATTCGATAGCCCTGGAAAATGTATTAAAGAGAACCTAATATTGTTGACCTCGGGGTCACCGATGACGTCACAGGTCAGGTCAAGTACAAAATGTTTGACCGTGTCAAAAGGTCTCGACGGATTGAATTGTCGCGCAAAATTGCGATATTAAACGCATAAGCAGTCAATAAATCGGTATCATTCGTGTGTCTGACACTTCTAAGTACCATCCTAAGCTAGTTATGACCATGGGTCAGGTCAAGTTCATCCGAGGTCACGAGGTCAAACTGCAGATTACGGTCATTAGGCGTTGTAACACATGTTTATGGGTTTGTTTTTCGTCTAGAACGCGAAAAAATTACCTTAGAACATTGTTTGGTCCATATAAATAGAAGTTAAAAGCAAAAACGGAAATGCATTTTTGATGCATTGTAATGCTGTGAGAGGTGGTCGATTTGTGTCATTTATAGGTCATAAGTCGGTCATTTTTGAAAATAGCGACTTCAAATTTGGTACATGTATTCCTTGAACACGGCTCGATCACATATATTCCGGTTTTTGGATAATACTGATTTTTGTGTGAAAATTTTGTTTAAAAAGAAATGGATTTCTCAAAAATTTGAATTAAAAAAAACTGAAAAATCCGATATTTCAGTTTGATAGCATGGTATATTGTCAATAATCTGATTTAAGACAATTGCATTTATCTCAAACATTGTACCTTTGACGGCGTGTTCCGCAAACCATTATTTTTCAACAAAAACCGAAGAACATGACGTACTCTGACGTCATTCCTGGTTGACCTATCATAACCTCATCTTTTTCCTTCGGTCCACATGTGTATAATTGATGTGAGATAATATACTAAAAGATTGGTGACGATACTAGTGTTGGTTTAAGAGTTATTGCAAAATAACAGGAGGTGGGGGGAAATAGCCCCCCCCCCAGTAAGTCGCGGGTTAAGACATTAGACATAATACAAGAGCCTGAGAGGAACAGAATGTAGGTATACGCACAAATCCATTGGTATACATCGGCTGGTGTAGGGCGATACCAGGCAAGTGGAAAAGGATGACAATAGGTACTGAGCGTTTGGCGGCGGTAGAACGGGTTCAAGACCCACGTATCGATATAAAAGGCAAATAGGTGTTAATCACGATGCTAAAACCAAGTTTCTTGTATGACTTGTTAGTCCCGTACTCGATTCTGAATGCGCAGACACGATGGGAATCAGAGGTTGTTGATTTCGGTGGTGATTGGAGTAAAGTTTATGAGAGACCGTTTAAAGTAACATCATCGACCAAGCTTCAAAGCCTGCAGTATAAAATAATCCCTAGATATTTTCCAACTAGAAGATTCCTGTGTTCGGAGTGTTCTAAATGATCCATTTTGTTGTGAAGTT
The DNA here is from genome assembly GCA_036785665.1 of Chirona hameri. Taxonomy (NCBI): domain Eukaryota; kingdom Metazoa; phylum Arthropoda; class Thecostraca; order Balanomorpha; family Balanidae; genus Chirona; species Chirona hameri. The sequence goes on from JAXIVJ010010496.1 coordinate 12,146, forward strand.
GTGAAGTTGAGACTATTGAACATTACTTCTTCTACTGCGAACAAGTGAAAGTGTTTTAGCGAAAGCTAGAGATCGCATTGAACAACAAAATAACAGTTGGGGACCGAGTAGAACTCACATGTCATGAGATACTCTTTGGCTACCCAAGATATTCAAAAGTGATTATCTTTATTATTTTGTTGGCTAAACAATATATAGCTAATCAACACTACCAAGATGCAGCGATATTGTTCCAAGCATATTTGCCAATGTTGACAAGGAACTTTGACATGGAAAAAACGATAGCTCGCAGTGTCGCAGAAAAAGACAAATTTCGGGATAGGTGGTCCCCGTTCATCACGGTCAGGTGAGTGTCGATCGTCAGATGTCGATTGTTGCAGCATTGGTGATACTTACTCGGGATACTGAGACATTGTGACATGTGTGAACGGTTGGTGATACATTGTAGGCGCGTTTAGGGTAAATGGTTAATGGTTGTGTGTTTTTCTACTGTGTTGAACCTGTCAATATGTGTTGATGATTTGTTGAATGAGGTGCAATAAAAAAGACCTCTGAAAAAAGCTGGGCATGACGAGGGAAACGACCCGCACTCTTATTGCAGGACAGGGCGTGGTGCCCTGGGCGTTCGACGGGGCGACCGCAGAGACGGCAGGCATGCGGCTCACATATTGGGGCTCCAAGAAGGAGGGCGACAGCAATTCTGACGATCTCGAGCTCCAAGTGTAAACCGAGACTCGGCAGCGGTATTGCTTGCAGCCAGGCGGCAGTATGTGGCTGACTGGAGGTCAGGAGACGTGCCCAGTGAATCTGCCTCATTCCATTCAGCTGATTCCTAGACTAAACGAAACTAAAATGAAGCCTTATCCAACAACTTCATGATTTTGTCCGAGTAATTGAGCCTGTATCATTCCACTTAGCTGTTCTAAAACGTGAACCTTACATGATGTATGTTGATTGTCATCTTACCTTGACAAGCCGTTCAACAATTATCTCGGTACTGCATACCGTGTATGTTTTAGGTAGAGCTTCAAAGAGCTTACGGCACTCGCGTTTAACATTCTAGTCGCGGAAGGCCTTGAGTCACAATCTTTCGAACAGTTTTGAGATGAGATCAGACTGATCAGATGATGAGATCAGATGGTGAGATTTTGAGATGAGATCAGACTGTCAGTGATGGCGATCGAAATGGAAAAGAATCGTTCATGGTCTAGCTCTGTGAACTGTTCCAGGAATTTCGGAATTATCTCACTGAACATATCACAGATAAAATAGCACCACAGACTTGTACTCCTAATTCCGTAGCGATTTAAGAGGCGGTGGAACACCCCATCCTATCTCACGAGAGTAGTCTCGTAATCATCTGATAAGTTGTATTTTGTTATTATGAAAATCACATGTTCGCCATGTTATTGTATATCAAACCTGTGCCAAAGGTATGATACCTTTCTCTGCCATTTACGAGTAGTACCGCCATGAGATTCCTTTGATCTTCATTATATATGAAAAAATCCATCCGCTTTCCGAGCTAACGATTAGGAAAACAGACTTAAATAATTATGTCATATAAAATCAGGTACAGAATAAAGGAATCTTCCGATTTTTTCAAAATTGAAACGTCATTGTCATTAGAATATCACAAAACATTGCATAAATGTTGAAATAAAACAAAACCTTACATTTTCTCTAGTTTAAATCCTTTAATGGTTGATTTTTAATCATGTATTTTGCAAATAAAAGCGGATGGCAGACATATCATACCTCCAGTACATTGACAATATCTTGCGGCTGAGGATTTAAGTAACTATAGATCCGTTTATGAGACGACGTTCTCTTACCGGCCGTCAGATGCTTGCGGTCGCCAACCGTAGGTGATACCAGTCAGGAAGAAATGCCCTGCGTCAAAGCAATCCAAAACCGGTTAATTACCTGACTACTTAGTGTACTTAAGTCCGGCCTTGTCTCGACTTATCTACATGGCTGTACCGGACTTCGCAATTGGCGCTAGCGCTCGATAACATCTATTGGTTTGATATATTGCAGCTCAAGGATGAACTCAGATGAAGCCCCTAACTTTAGCGGGAGAAGGGCGGCGGTGTATTATTAGAACGGCCGTGCCATTGACGACAGCTCGGCTCAAACCCGCGCGACTGCCGGATATATCTTCTCCCCCACCACCGGCGTCCTCGTATGCAGGCCCACACTGTGGGTCCACCGAAACAGCACGGAATATTGCGACAGACCTCAAATAGGCCGCACTGGTCCGGAGCGCCGCCATCAAGCTCACAGACGTCTCCGGTATCCAATGGTGCCTTTGATATGAAAAGGGAGGAAGGAATTCCTCTCTTTGTAGACGGTAGTCTAAAATAGAACGCCTAGGGAAGCTGCAGGGACGTACGTGGTCGTACCAAGTATGCAAATTGGAACGGTAGTATCAGGTATTATATTTGTGGTCAATAGATCCAAGCATTTGCAGTGGACTTAATGGTTCAGGCAAAGTTGCAAATCAGTCATGAAAAACATCATGTTAGCTCTGACTCAACATTAATTTATCAACTAATTACCACCTCATAATTATTGAAGAGCCAAGAGGACCTCATGAAGTCATCAGCATTGTAAGCCAGTCGTGGTATTATGAAGTGGTTATGAAGTGGTATTATGATTATGAAGCATCTTGAAAATGTTGCTGTTGCCAAAGGTCTGATGGAACAAACTTGAAATGAAGACGGCTCTAACGTGAGCATATAAAGTGCTGTCTTGTATCATGTTTAAGACACCCGTGTATCGATTCGTATGTACAGTCGGTATATAATGATCTTCTCTAGCTCTGGGTCTCCCACGGTAGGCAAAACGATAGCTGGCTGAATCCCGCACCGAGGCGGGGCCTCGGAGCCGGCCGATTCTTGGCGGAATCTGCACCGCTTTGTCCTGGTCTGACCCACACAGGCCGATCGGGAAATAACAATGCGCATGTGTGGCGGACCGTGGTTGGAAATATACGCAGACCTAGAATGTCAAGTTAGCGTCGATGTCTGTGATGGCCAGTTTTAAGAAAAGCATAGGTCTGTGAAGCATCGCTAAGTGTGAAATTGATGGAACACTGCACGGGCTTTACTTTAACCCTCGCCATACGGGAGTTTTTTCACCTTCGCCCTACGGGGGGGGGGGGGGGGGTCCTAAAAAGACTTTTACTTCCAAACCAAGCAAGATAGGGAAATGCAGTAACAACCAACATGTTGCCTGTCTTGTTGAGAATCTAACGGTATGCAATGTTTAGATTTCAGGTCAACAAGTGACCTTCCAGGTCAAGTGAATGACCTCGATCGACCACGCCCAAAACAGCGGTTTTGCTCTGTCAGAAAACCTCAAAATGGGAAATTGATCAATGTAAATAAAAAGGAAAGTTTCTAGACCAGTTTTGTCTCAGAAATACAGAAAAGGTATTTATTTAATCGTATCTGGTAAAAAAGTCAAGAAACGTGATTAAAAAATGACGTCATGAGTTTCTTACACTTAGGGAGCCATCACTCAGCCAAAAATAGATATATTGCTTTCAAATTTGGTTTGAGTATTGTCCATACTAAGTTCTCTCACATTGATTCCGTTTTTTTAATCTTTGAAAATTTTGATTTTGTACTGATTTTTCCATCACATTTTTATTTTGTTTATTTTAGGGGTCAAAAACCCAGAAATGTTGTAAATTTGAGATAACCATTTTAAAGACAATGACATTTCATATGGTGCTTAATGGTGTTTGCAATTTTCTTTAAAACTCTGTTTTCTACGATTTTTCAAATATTTATAGTTTTTCCACGAACATGACGTCATCAAAACATCATTATTGCCCAAATTTATCAACTAATTGCAATTAACTTTTTACAGCATACGTATAATTGTTGTATACTCAGCTACTCAAAATTTCAGCAAGATGCCCCGCAGGTATAAAAGGTTATGCAAGAAAAACCTTAGCGGGGGTCGTTTTAGGACCCCCGCAGGGCGAGGGCGAGGGTAGGGTTTTAGGACCCCCTCGCCCGGGTAGGGAAAAATCACTACGTGTTCGGTAGGGGGTAGGGGGTTGGTAAGACTCCCCCTTAGCGTTTCTCCCCCAAATGAGCTAGAGCTTCGATTCAAAGACGAGCATGTTGCTTGTGATGAGAGGAAGCCGCTGATACCCGATTGTAAGGTCCTAATGTTAAGGTTTTGGGTCATTAGGTGACCTCTGACGTCATGTCAATGACCCAAAAGTCATGCAAATTGAAAATGTGTATACATTGAATTTTATCGAGCTAGAATCGTGAATGAGCATATCATAATGCTTAATATGTGCCAAATTCATAATCAGCGTCACAAAATGTCCAAAAAACGGCAAAATTCCAAAAAGATCATGTCAGGTCATATGAGGTCAGTGACCTTGGTTGACCTGTGGATGCGCATGACCTCAATGGAACATATAATTATCTAAAATGTATCCCAAATTTGAAATCAGCGTCACAAATTGTCCTAAAAACCGCCAAAAACCCAAAAAAGTAATCTCATGTCATCGGAGGTCAATGACCTCAGTTGACCTCTCAAAAGGTCAATCGAGATCACAATCTCAGTGGAAACCACAACTGTCACCTGGAAACAGCTTTGCATATGCTCCTGAACAACAAACACTCGGAAACTGCACAAGTTACAAGCATCGATCTGCGGGACGCCATTTGCGCCTGACATGACCTTGAGAAACAAGTCATAGGTCACAGGTCATGTGGGTTAGAAAATCAAATTTGTCAGATTATGTGTTAAATTTTTCAAAAGTATGTTACTGACAGTTTCATCGCAATGGGTTAAAAACTACGCGAGTTATTTCAGAAAAACCGAGGGGTGGCATCCCCCCCCCCCTACGCGGGCGAGGGCTAAGACGAATATTTGAATCTCAAGATGACCGATACCGTTGTCACAAATTTCGTCTCGGAAATGGCTATCCGTCTTGTCGCTTGCGACGATTGCGAAATTTGCATTGCGCCAAAAGATAAAGTGTCGATATATTGACCTGATCTCAAGGTCAATGTCAAATTTAAACACGTAGCCAGTCAGATGCTCTATCAGCTGCACACCTGGCGATGCTTCATAGACCTAAGGTTTTAAATAACGTCGTCGCAGATATAGTCGCTAACTTAATGGATATAAACCCGCCCGGTTGTGTTTGTGGAGCGCGAAGGACGGAGCGGCGTGATGCGAAAATATCAGTGCGAGGCCCACTGCATTTGTCTGCTTGTTCGTGTAGAATCATCAGGTGGACGTTTGCATTCGTAATTTCGGGGTTCTGCATTGCACATGACACGTGGCATGATTAAGAAAGAAATACACGTAAAAGCGCCCGGTGCCAGCGCGGTTCGAACCCACGACCAATTTACGAATACGCTAGGAGTAGACAGCTCTACCGACTAAGCCATTTGGGCTGAAGTGATTAACACTGTTATTCAGTCTCCAATATTGGATTTCTGCCAGCTCAGGACAGGCGACCTCTTGACCCTTGAGACAGACGGCCCTGACCACCACCCGGGTCGCGGGGCATTCCATTCCGACACCGCCCCGCACTCCCTCCCTCCCTCCTCCTCCCCAGGTCACTCACCTGCCAGACAGCCACAATGGGGGCCAACATACGGTGGGGAAACCACCATTTTTGTGCCTATCGCGACCGTAGCGCCACGTGGTGGCAAGGGAAGGTCATTATGGGACCGACTGTACATACATACATATTCTGTCCGTAAATGGCTACAGCCACATTTGGGAAGCTGACATACAGGCGGGGAGGAAGGTGCGCCACCGTAGTAAAATTTGGCGTTGATACATCAGTGAAATCGGTTGCAGTTATTATCATTCGTAATACGTTGTAAATACTTGAAATGAACTGCACCGGCCAGCTACCGCCTCTTTGCCTTTCGGGACACTGGATCGGTGGGCAGTTGACTTGGGTTGTTCGTTAAATATGCGAAGAGTTGCTGGTTCGATCCCAACTGGTGTCACATAGTATCGTGTTTTTGGGGCTTGCGTACCGCGTGCTTTACTAGCCGCCTGGCCTGGGGTGGCCGTTTTTACACCTGCCCTGGGTGTCTGTCTCTACACCTATAGGACGGATTACACCGGGACAGGTGACCACCACCTGGGTCGCGGTAGGAATTAATCGATGGCAGGCGGATGGCAGGAACGGACGCGAATGTAGTAATTCAACGGATATTGCAGCTATACACGCGCAAAATGTGGTGTACTGGTGGTGGGGTAGGAGGGTTGCGCTAGGGTGTTAAATGGATCGCTAATCTATCAGCAGAAACGGCTGCTACAATAATGATTGGTAATAAGTCGTAAATTTCCGATGCGTACCGATGCTTGCGCCGACTAGCTGCCAGTCACTTAGGGTGTTGATGTGTGTGTGTGTGTGTGTGTGTGTGTGTGTGTGTGTGTGTGTGTGTGTGTGTGTGTGTGTGTGTGTGTGTGTGTGTGTGTGTGTGTGTGTGTGTGTGTGTGTGTGTGTGTGTGTGTGTGTGTGTGTGTGTGTGTGTGTGTGTGTGTGTGTGTGTGTGTGTGTGTGTGTGTGTGTGTGTGTGTGTGTGTGTGTGTGTGTGTGTGTGTGTGTAGGTGTGTGTGTGTGTGTGTGTGTGTGTGTGTTTCGAGTAATGCCGATATAGAGCACAGTAGCAATATTGCACGCCTTGTTTTTGCATGTGAAGCAGACATCAATCCAAGAGTACAGCTATTCGCAATGCATAGCTTCGGAAGCTTTCCAATGCCAGAGCTCTAGCGGAAATCCTTTTGGTTGCGCGACTTAAGCTCGTATCGTAAATTTATAACCCCGTCGTGTCGAGAAAGATATATCCAATGGCCGGCGAAACAGTCAAAGCTGGTAAGATGGAAAGGAAAAGTAGACTGATTTAGTTCATCTGACATTCGTTTTACTGGATTGATGTGTGTATGCCGTACGCGATCCTTGCCATAGCTCACAAGCCGGGCCGACTGGAAGAAGTTATCACAGTTTGGTGTGCGTCACCTAAAATGGAGAAATGTTAAACTCAAAACTGACACTCAGAATACTCAGAACATGTGACGAGGGGAAAATCGAAAAGTGAAAGAAAATGGTTCTTGAAACGGGTGACGATCCATGTGACTTGCATGCCTCTATCCGTGACCCAACATATGCTTCCACCCATGCCCTGACCTTTGCTTTCATCCATGCCTTCAGCTATCACCTGAGAAAGCGGCGAAGGCCCGCTGTTCCCAGGGGCGGCTCAAAAACCTCTAAAGCCCATGACCTGGCCAGCAGCCAATAATCCCGGGCTTACCGTGGACTTGACGACCTAGATGAGAGAGGACCGGCCATCCACAGAATAACAGGGTATGTGCGCATACATATAATGAAGGAAGATTAACTTGATAAATTGGCAATTATACTATTTAGTTTGGTTCGAGAAACAGGTGTTGTATTACGTGATAAACCGAAGTGTTATTTATTTGGATGTGTAAATTTGGTATTAACCCTCGCCCTACGGGGCCTGACAGCCCCCCCCTGCAGTTTTTCTTAAATAACTTTTTACACATGCGGTGCATCTTACTGAAATTTTCGGTAGCAGAGTTTACAACAATTATACGCATGCTGTAAAAAGTAAAATTCAAATTAGTCGAGTGGTTTGGGAAATAATCATGTTTTGATGACGTCATGTTGGTGGAAAAACGATAATTATTTGACAAATGGTAGAAAAACAAGTTTTAAAGAAAATGTCAAACGCAATTCACCAAAGATACAAAATAGCACTCTCTTTAAAATGACAGTCTCGGATTTTCAAAATTCTGGGTTTTTGACCCCTAAAATTGAAAAAAGAAACTTTTATTTTTTTGGGGGGGGGGCAAAATCCCCACAAAATCAAAATTTTCGAAGATGTTAAAAAAAGGAATATATGTGAGAGAAATGAGCATGGAGAATACCCATACCAAATTTCAAAGCAATATCTTCATTTTTGACTGAGTGATGGCTCCCTAAATGTAAGAAACTGATTACGTCATTTTTTAAATAACTTTTTTGACTTTTTTGACAAGATACGAACAAATAATTACCTTTTCTGTATTTCTGAGCCAAAACTGATCTAGGAACTTGCCTTTTTATTTACATTTATTAATTTCTAATTTTGAGGTTTTCTGAAGAGCAAAATCGCTGTTTTGGACGTGGTAAATCCGAGGTTATTCACTTGACCTGGAAGGTCACCCGTTGAACTGAAACCTCAAACTCGCATACTGTTAGATTCCTCTCATGACAGGCAACATGCTGGTTCTTACCGCATTGCTGTAAGTTGCTTGGTTTGGAAGATAACAGGGGGCCTGTCAGCCCCCTGTAGGGCCAAGGTGAAAAAAGCTCCCGTAGGGCGAGGGTTAACCTGCCATTGACTGGGGGGGGGGGCGTTTAACGCCCCCCCCCCCTGATGAATTTTTATAATAGCTAAAAAAAAATAGCACTATCAACGTGAAACTCCGGATACCTTCTTATAAATCACGTTTACGTCTTCTGTCAAAAAGTAAAGCAATTTCGTTTAACAAATTTCGAGTTGTAACGCATTTAGTGACGTCATTACACACGAGTTTTACACCAAAATCAGCTAAAATGTAACCGACCGTAAAAATTCCATATTTTGAGCAAAATGCAATCCAAAAACGCCAGAAGATAGCAAATGGCAAGTGCACATGGCTATCTCGGATGTTTGAAACGTTTCGTTTTTGACCCCAAAAAAATTCAAAAACTCTTTTTTTTCCTGGAGTAAAATGCTTACAAAATCTTTTTTTTTTGTATACAGATATTGAAAAAGCCGGAATATATTTCAGAGAAACACATATGGGAAACTACTATACCAAATTTCAGAATTATATCACCATGTTTGACTGACTTTGGCATTTAAAGTATTGGTAACTCATGACGTCATCTTTACAAATTGCGTTCTTGGCTTTCATTGACTAGATACAGACACAAAATGGCACCACTGTATTTCTGAGACAAAACTGATCTAGAAAGTAGAAACATACCTTTTTATATAGATTTATCAATTCAAAATGTTGACCTTCATTGACCTGAACTTGACCTGAACTTGACATTAACTTCACGTAAATGAAGTCAGGTGGTAAATGACTATCACTATCGAATTATACGTGGAAAATAACTCATAAAACATGTGTTGCATGACTTTCGTAGATATTTTGAGCATAGTGACCTTTTGTGACCTGACCTTGACCTTGACATTGGCCAACAATCTCACTTTAGCTCATGCGGGATGTGTTTAATACCTTTGGCAGCACTTTGGGTGGTCATGGTCGTAATCGAAAGCTTTGAATGGAAAGTATGGCTCATAAACCCAAATACGGCGATTTTGACCTTTGACCTGACCGTGACCTGACATTTGACCTCACTTTGAAATGTTTGAGCATGATTGAGATTTGTCTCATTAAGAGCTTTCGATTGCCGCCTTGTGCGTCTCGCTGGGATCATTGAAATTGTATTTAATTCCTTACAGGCTCAAACAAGCTGCGGTCCGACACAATTATAAATAAATAAGTAGACAGGCAGGGTACTCTAAGATGACTACAGACGACAGTAACAATCTGTCAACGGCATCTTGCAAACCTTGTTTTGCGAGACCCGTTACAAAGTGCCCCCCCCCCCCGTGTGTCCTCTTTCTTTCGTTACTCAACCTTTCGCATCGTTCAACGACCGCCTGCCATCCCGCTGGTTTTAAGCCGACCAGGCTTGGCCAAGCCGACCGAGCTGTCAGCATCGCGACATACTGCACCCGTATGCTGAACCGCCCTGACCTTTGAGGAGGTGATGCCAGCCTATCGAGGAAAGTGTCTCCCGAGCAAGTTATTGCGACACGAGGCGCAAGTTGACGTCTTATCGGCCGTCAGGGCAGCCTGCTGCCGTTCTCCGGAGATCATTACCTTGCTGTATTCATATATCGGAGCTGCACCTGCCTGTTACGATGGCAATGGCTGCATGGTATGTAAGTATACAGAAAACGACAACCACAGTGAGTGTGGAGTTTTGGGAGGACTGTTCCGTGCTGACAGGTTCAATACCACCGCCGGTAAAGTATTTATATTTGCTTGAGTTTTTATTTTGCTGGGCAGTTGATGATTTCCCTCAATTACGGCGAATAAAACGAATGTCATTTGTCATTCACCATCTAAAAATAAATCGATAACCACTCGCTAATGCACTCCTCCATACATCTATAGCTGTAGAAGTCCCACAACTCGTGTAGGACAATAGCGCTGCCGACTGTACTAACACTTAACGCACTGAGCCCTTCTTACACACAGTCGCCCTCCTGCACCATAACCTCGCATCCATTCACCCACCGTCGGCCGGGGCAGGTTCTGTTGCGCCGCCCACGCCATATTTCCCCTGTCGACTATTGCCAGGCCTCCGACCGCGTACTGTATTCACAGATATTATCCCAAGCAGCCGGTTGTGTGGCGTCCGTCGGCAGATTGGGCCTCCGGTCTGCGCAGTAATTGAATATCGATGCAGCTGCCGACGTGCTCTCGGCCGTGCCGTGCTTTCAGCAGGGTCCGGCTGGTCTGGAGACCGGCGGCGCCGCCGGGCTGATGGCCCGACAAAAGGCACGCGCCGCCGCCTCTCCAGCGCTGAGTCGCCGCCATCGGGCCAGCCCCGTCTCACCGCCGGCAGCCTCTCAGCGGTCAGCCGGGCTGTTCGTGGCCGTACAAACACACCGGATATCTGCAGCCCCATCAATAGTGAGAAATGCGATACCGAGAAGTCCGTGGTACACCGCACACGGGCTGGAAATCCCCATCCACTTGTCGGGATGTAACCGGGGATTCCCCGTCCCGTCCACCCACGTTCTGGTTATCCCTCGTCCAGTAACAGGAAACACCATCCATCTATCGACGTTCCAGGATAGATGGTAACCGTCCTACACCGGCCGACCGAACAGCCCAACTCGAGCACCACACCCACTAGCCGGCAGGCGCCCGTCAGACGCCCAGTAAAATCCATTTGAACTCTCACGGCGCCAATTTGCCAGCGTTATTCTCTGCGAAGCGGCGCTCCTGCAGTGCGGGCGAGGCGAGGCGGGCGAGGCTGGTGGGGGGGGGGGGGGGTCTTTTCCACCGGGTTCGCCGACGCTCCGGGTCGATCACGTAACGGGACGGCGGAGGTATACTCTCCTGGCTCTCAGTCTCCTCTCTCGGGCGCCGCTGGAGAGAGTAACGACGGCAGTCATCCGAGCTCCTGTGATAGACCCGACGCGGCCCCGACGCGGCCCCGGCGCTGCCCCGACGCGGCCTCGGCGCGGCCCCGGCGCGGCCCCGGCGCGGCCACGGCGCTGCCTCGGCGCGGCCCCGGCGCGGCCTTGGCGCGGCCCCGACACGGCCCCGGCGCTGCCCCGGCGTGGCCCCGGCGCGGCCCCGGCGCGGCTCCGACGCGGCTCCGGCGCGGCCCCGGCGTACATCGGACGCTCTATCCGAGCCGAGCACTGCTATGCTGTTATCCCATCATCGTCAGAGTGGCACTGATCAGCCTATTGCCGATTCGTCGACGTCGACTTAGAGAAAAAGTCCTCGTCGTCCGGCGGCGCCATCACGCAGACGAGTCGTCTCACGCAGACGAGCTCTCCATCCGTCAGGGAAGCGGCACGACACAGAAAGTGCGGGCAGCGATCGCTCGCCGGGGGGGGGGGGGGGGGGGGGAGGGCACCGGACGGAAGGAGAAGAGGGGGACATCTCCGGCGGGCGTCCGTCATGGCGAGTGGGGCCGTCGGTCGTCGGTAGTCTGTCGGGGCCGCTATGATGACGGGACGGGATGACGTGTGTATGATGACGGGACGGGATGACGTGTGTATGATGACGGGACGGGATGACGTGTGTATGATGACGGGATGACGTGTGTATGATGACGGGACGGGATGGCGTGTGTATGAATACGGGACGAGATGACGTCTGTATGATGACGGGACGAGATGACGTGTGTATGATGACGGGACGGGATGACGTGTGTATGATGACGGGATGACGTGTGTATGATGGCGGTATGACGTGTGTACGATGACGGGACGGGATGACGTGTGTATGATGACGGGACGGGATGGCGTGTGTATGATGACGGGACGGGATGACGTGTATATGATGACGGGACGGGATGACGTGTGTATGATAACGGGACGGGATGACTTGTGTATGATGACGGGACGGGATGACGTGTGTATGATGACGGGACGGGATGACGTGTGTATCATGACGGGACGGGATGAGGTGTGTATGATGACGGGACGGGATGACGTGTGTATGATGACGGGACGGGATGACGTGTGTATGATGACGGGACGGGATGACGTTTGTATGATGACGGGACGGGATGACGTGTATATGATGACGGGACGGGATGACGGGTGTATGATGAGGGACGGGATGACATGTGTATGATGACGGGACGGGATGACGTGTGTATGATGACGGGACGGGATGACGTGTATATGATGACGGGACGGGATAACGTGGATATGATGACGGGACGGGATGCCGTGTGTATGATGACGTGATGACGTGTGTATGATGGCGGGATGACGTGTGTATGATGACGGGACGGGATGACGTGTGTATGATGACGGGACGGGATGACGTGTGTATGATGACGGGACGGGATGACGTGTGTATGATGACGGGACGGGATGACGTGTGTATATGACGGGACGGGATGACGTGTGTATGATGACGGGACGGGATGACGTATGTATGATGACGGGATGACGTGTGTATGATGGCGGTATGACGTGTGTACGATGACGGGAGGGGATGACGTGTGTATGATGACGGGACGGGATGACGTGTGTATGATGACGGGATGACGCGTGTATGATGACGGGATGACGTGTGTATGATGCCGGGATGACGTGTGTATGATGACGGGATGACGAGTGTATGATGACTGGACGGGATGACGTGTATATGATGACGGGACGGGATGACGTGTGTATGATGACGGGACGGGATGACGGGTGTATGATGACGGGATGACGTGTACATGATGACGGGATGACGTGTATATAATGACGGGACGGGATGACGTGTGTATGGTGACGGGACGGGATGACGTGTGTATGATGACGGGACGGGATGACGTGTGAATGAATACGGGACGGGATGACGTGTGTATGATGACGGGGCGGGATGACGTGTATATAATGACGGGACGGGATGACGTGTGTATGATGACGGGACGGGATGACGTGTGTATGATGACGGGATGACGGGTGTATGATGACGGGGCGGGATGGCGTGTGTATGATGACGGGACGGGATGACGTGTGTATGATGACGGGATGGTATGACGTGTGTATGATGACGGGACGGGATGACGTGTGTATGATGACGGGACGGGATGACGTGTGTATGATGACGGGACGGGATGACGTGTGTACGATGACGGGACGGGATGACGTGTGTACGATGACGGGACGGGATGACGTGTGTATGATGACGGGACGGGATGACGTGTGTATGATGACGGGACGGGATGACTTGTGTATGATGACGGGACGGGATGACGTGTGTATGAAGAAGGAAGGGATGACGGGTGTATGCTGAGGGACGGGATGACGTGTGCATGATGACGGGACGAGATGACGGGTGTATGATGACGGGATGACGGGTGTATGATGACGGGACGGGTGACGTGTGTATGATGACAGGACGGGATGACGTGTGTATGATGACGGGACGGGATGACGTGTGTACGATGACGGGACGGGATGACGTGTGTATGATGACGGGATGGGATGACGTGTGTATGATGACGGTACGGGATGACGTGTGTATGATGACCGGACGGGATGACGTGTGTATGATGACGGGACGGGATGACGTTTGTATGATGACGGGACGGGATGACGTGTATATGATGTCGGGACGGGATGACGGGTGTATGATGAGGGACGGGATGACGTGTGTATGATGACGGGACGGAATGACGTGTGTATGACGACGGGATGACGTGTGTATGATGACGGGACGGGATGACGTGTATATGATGACGGGACGGGATGACGTGGGTATGATGACGGGACGGGATGACGTGTATATGATGACGGGACGGGATGACGTGGGTATGATGACGGGACGGGATGCCGTGTGTATGATGACAGGATGACGTGTGTATGATGGCGGGATGACGTGTGTATTATGACGGGACGGGATGACGTGTGTATCATGACGGGACGGGATGACGTGTGTATGATGACGGGACGGGATGACGTGTGTATGATGACGGGACGGGATGACGTGTTTATGATGACGGGATGACGTGTGTATGATGGCGGGATGACGTGTGTACGATGACGGGACGGGATGACGTGTGTATGATGACGGGACGGGATGACGTGTGTATGATGACGGGATGACGCGTGTATGATGACGGGATGACGTGTGTATGATGACGGGATGACGTGTGTATGATGACGGGATGACGTGTGTATGATGACGGGACGGGATGACGTGTATATGATGACGAGACGAGATGACGTGTGTATGATGACGGGACGGGATGCCGTGTGTATGATGACGGGATGACGTGTGCATCATGACGGAATGACGTGTATATAATGACGGGACGGGATGACGTGTGTATGATTACGGGACGGGATGACGTGTGTATGATGACGGGACGGGATGACGTGTGTATAATGACGGGACGGGATGACGTGTGTATGATGACGGGATGACGTGTGTATGATGACGGGATGACGTGTGTATGATGACGGGACGGGATGACAGGTGTATGATGATGGGACGGGATGGCGTGTGTATGATGACGGGGCGGGATGACGTGTGTATAATGACGGGACGGGATGACGTGTGTATGATGACGGGACGGGATGACGTGTGTATGATGACGGGATGACGTGTGTATGATGACGGGATGACGTGTATATGATGGCGGGATGACGTGTGTATGATGACGGGACGGGATGACGGGTGTATGATGACGGGATGACGTGTGTATGATGACGGGATGACATGTATATGATGGCGGGATGACGTGTGTATAATGACGGAACGGGATGACGTGTGTATGATGACGGGACGGGATGACGTGTGTATAATGACGGGATGACGTGTGTATGATGACGGGATGACGTGTATATGATGGCGGGATGACGTGTGTATGATGACGGGACGGGATGACGGGTGTATGATGACGGGATGACGGGTGTATGATGACGGGACGGGATGACGTGTGTATGATGACGGGACGAGATGACGGATGTATGATGACGGGATGATGGGTGTATGATGGCGGGATGACGTGTGTATGATGACGGGACTCCGACACTCGGCGGTGGAACGGATTGACGGAGGACGCGAGCGGCGAGCGGCGCCGGCCGGTCGCTGACGCCCCGCCCAGTGGCTCGCGCGGCCCCGGCCGCCGGAGTCCCATGGAAATCGCCACCAAGACTGGCGTCAAGACTGGCGTTCCGCTATCTAGCCGTCTGTCTCGGAATTGGCCCATTTTGCCGGCGCTCGGCTCTCTTGTCATTTTCTGTTGAGTGATGGCCCCGCCGACGTGCAACTCCTGCTTCGAATCACCCTCGGGAGATCACATTTTACAGACCTTACGCGTCAATTTCGCATACATTTTTGAAGCGAGGAGGGCAATGGCATGGGCCAGGTCTCATGCTTGCCATATTTGATTCAGTGGTGCATAAGACATTATGAAACGCTGTTGTCATTTTGAGCAAGATGATATAGGTGGTTGAAACAATGCAATGTGACTCTCACTGGTTTGTAGGGACCAGTGTTATGCTGGCATTGTAACCCTGATTCTATCAAGATTTTGTCCAAATACCTGTGAACATATCTTTGGTTTGATCGTGTTTATATTTTACACAATATTGCGCGTAGGCGCTGACACTTTTCTGGCCCTATATACGTGCAAACAATAGCTTGGTGAAAGTTTGAAGGACATCAATTTGTTCTAGCATAAAATCTCTCTAAAAATCGTCTTTAAAAATCGTCGAGTAGAACGCGGCGCATCGGTTGATGCAGGAGCCTCTGCTGTTCCGTAAATAACTATTTACCGGTGTTTGCACGGACCCGTATAGCCTGCTAGAGTCATTGATCTGCTTTTATCCCGCCTTGTCTATGTCTAGCTGGTCATCTGCCGGCCGGCAGTCAACCATGGCTGGTCCGGCCACCACCAGTCACTTGGGATTAACTGGAGTTGACAATAATGCAGCCAACTGGCCTGTAATCTGACGCCAGAACATGTTTCAGCCAATTCACTCTGTCCATGCACTGCACTGTGTCAACACATGTCCATGACCTGGGAGATTATCGGCATCTACTTAGCCATATAGGGTCTCATTAACATCTGCTTGCCGAAAGGCAGAGTTTTCCTATCTGCCGCCCCTGTGGAAATAAGTAGGCTGTACCGCAATCCATTATTGTGATGTTTGGCGCCGTCGACTACTTTCTAGTGCGGCTAACACC
This sequence comes from Chirona hameri, assembly GCA_036785665.1. Taxonomy (NCBI): domain Eukaryota; kingdom Metazoa; phylum Arthropoda; class Thecostraca; order Balanomorpha; family Balanidae; genus Chirona; species Chirona hameri. Next base: position 28,664 of record JAXIVJ010010496.1, read on the forward strand.
ATTATGCAGTATCCAGATGTTATTTATATTGTATTCATTGTTTTCCCTGAATGATGCAAATGTCAAAGCTGTACCATAATAATTAACGCTTTCCGGCACAGTACACATATCATTGTATTTGAAGTAACTAGCACCAAATGCCAGTTCCCACCCCGCCGACAAAGTCGGTGTAGGCAAACCTGTTCGATAATGAACTGAAATGCAGTGCGGTGCCAAAGTCGATTAACAACGCAGTTTCTATTTTTTTAGGGTCGTTGTGTGTTAACCGATTGACATCATAAATACATTTTCTAGTTTAAAGACCATTTGCATCGGATATAGAAAGCAAGAACAACACAGCACGTTTCAGTCCGTCCGTTTCAACCTTGCGCCCTCTAAAGTCACGATCGTGCCGAACTAGAATCGCAAATAACGAACGAAAGTTCGGTACAACAACGGGTTTTCGAAACCCGTGACCCAGTAACACAATCATTGGATATAACGAACAAAAGTATAACATAACGAGCGGTTCCTGGAACACCACGATCCTGACAAATTCTTGTCCGACGTACCTACTGGGACAAATGACAACACATATGACGTAATGAACGCGCATGAATGTATTTGCTCTTCGCCTTTCCTCTGTCTTTACGTCGACCGCGCGTTCACCATCGCCCTCCCGCCGCTCATTTTTACCAACTTCTCACTGAAGTACGCTTGCGGCTTGTGTGTGGTTCTGGTGGAATCGGGTGGGCCACTTTAACACGAGTTGTGCGTGTCACTGACTTTTTGTGCTCGTGATGGACTCCTATGCCCATTCAACTGCCTTTGTTCTGCCCCATTCACTTATAAGAGGGAAATAACAAAACATCGTCGCATTATAAAACTGTGGCGTAAAATAATTATAGAAAGTGTACTAAAAACTAGTCCATGAAAACGCTAAGGAATCTGCAATTGTTCCACCAAAAGAACGGAAGCCAGGTGCCTGTCATAGTGCCGCAACACTGAGCGATCCCCCGGTTACACCAAACTAGTTGTGTTATATGGTGACTGGCATAACAACCCTTGGATATACCGGACTTTTGGGGCGAAATTGTTGCGCCCTTTCCCCATATTGCTTGTTGCAGCGAGAGCTTATATATTTGCTAAATTTTTGAAACTAGGATTAATTGCTTTGTGTTGGACATGAGTTCAGGGATGTTGCCAACAGTTCATGACTTGAATGGATCCGCATCCATATTAGATTGTTTTAGAATGATTGTATACACTGTATAAACATGTGTATGGCCAAGCTGCCTGAATTTACTAAAGCTGGCAAAGTCTTTATTACTTAACCCTATTTGTAACAGGCTCCTGGCTACCCCTATTTGTAACAGGGGGGGGGGGGGGGGGGGCGGATTCCGCCCCCCCCCGGAGATCTCGAGATCTACCCGTCCGATTTTCAAAAATGAAACGGTATTTGGTTCCCCTCAACACGATATACATTTATAAATAATAAAAAAAAATCTACATTTTTGAACAGGGGGGCAAAAACTACAAATTTTAGTGGTATTTTTGATCAAACATAGCTGTCATGTTTATGAACCGATTTTGACACAACTAATAGCAATCGATAGAGATTGAATTGGAAATTGATATATGATGGTGACGTTTGAAAAATCAAAAATCATAGGCGTGTGCAGGTCACTCAATATGGGGGTGAAGTAAATACGTAATAAAATCATTTTTTGATGTTGTTTTTTTGATAAATGAAATGGTATGTGATTGTGACATTATAAAAACAGTTATAAATCTTCTTTTTTTTGCCATAGGCGGTACCAGGTTAGTGAAAAAGGGAGGTCAAATTGGAAAACAATATTAACCGCAGACTATTTGCTACCCAGCACTATAAATGTGTTACTGATCGTAAATAGTCCCTTTTGCATGTTGTACTTCATCATAGGCGTATCCAGGATCCAAACTGGGGCGGCGCAAGACCTTTTGATAAGTATATTATCCGCTATTACTAGTCAACTGACTATTCCACTTACAACTTCAATTAACATTGCTTACCCCCCTTTTACCTTACCTGGACTCGCCTATTATCTTATAATCGTTCGTAGAGTACCCTGTGGTGCGTTTTTCATCCGAAAACAGCAGTATGTTATGTCATTGTACGCCCATGCCTCTTAGTTTCCTTGCAATAATATAACCCCTTTCTTCCATTCCTGAGCGCGCCTCTGCAAAAAAATACTTTATTCCCTTTTATGGCCTCATATGTGCATATATCATTATAAGCTAACCATCTATTGCGCCGTTATCGCTGGAATATCGTCATCACCGTGCCAGTCACCCCCCTTTTCATGTGCCTGAACACGCCCCTGAAACTCTATATGTAATAAATTATGCAAATAATGGAAGCAGAAGCTATTTTTACATCTTGATAGCTATAAATGCCCCTTACATTGCTCTATTGGCTTCCCGCCAAGCATTGAATACTTCCTGGAACCCCCCCCCCCTTTCAAGCCCCTGAAACCGCCTCTGCCATGCAATTTGTATGATATTTCATTAACATCAACTAATTTGCACTTGTTGCAATCACCGTAAACCGATGCAACTCCTTCATACTTGAGGCAGTTAGGAAGAAACCGTGAAGATCTCATTTCCGTATTATCGCCAAAAGTCGCCTCCGAACCCACCCAAAACTGTGCCCTGGAACCGCCTCTGTTCAGGTTAAGAACTCAAAATTATGACTCTAAATGCGGTATTCAATTCTAGGAAAAGTCCCAAAATTTAATGGGCCTACTACCAGCCGTTCTGGAGATATCTGCGAAAAACATGAGGGGGGGGCGGAATCCGCCCCCCCCCCCCCCTGTTACAAATAGGGTTAAGCTGCCTGGTCATGTCTTATTACGTCCACGTAACTCAGATTTTCAAAGTCGTGCCCACCTCAGAGTTTCAGTCATCCGCCGTGAATATCCTTGCTAGTGCGCAGGCAATATTCTGGATTATGAAACCTTCGGCGACTCTCAGCTCTCGTTAGTCACGATTTGCGGACGATTCCCGACCGACTCCGGGCCAAGACACTGCCAGGAATTGGCTGAACAAAACGTGGGGAATGAATGAGCCATTCAGCCGGCGTCCAAAAATGCCAGGGGCGTGCCGCTGGCACCGACCCGGGCTTCTGGCCGGGTCACGTCACGCCGCGGCGTCACGTCACGTCGGACGTGCTATCGTCGACCGGCCGTGAGAGCCGGGGACGTGACGTGACGTGATGAGACAGCACGCAGCCACACGGAAAGACGGCAGACACATGTTGACAGTGGGTAACGAGATCTAACTGCCAACAGTCAACACGGTCGAGACACCACCTAACTGCCGACAGTCACCACTGTCGAGACACCAGATAACCGCTGACTGACACCACTGTCGAGACACCAAATCACTGCCAACAGTCACCACTGTCGAGACACCAGCTAACTGCCGACAGTCACCACTGTCGATACACCAATTAACTGCCAACAGTCACCACTGTCGAGACACCAGCTAACCGCTGACTGACACCACTGTCGAGACACCAAATCACTGCCAACAGTCACCACTGTCGAGACACCAGCTAACTGCCGACAGTCACCACTGTTGAGACACCTCCTAACTGGCGACAGTCACCACTGTCAAGACACCAGCTAACTGCCGACAGTCACCACTGTCGAGACACCAGCTAACCGCTGACTGACACCACTGTGGAGACACCAGCTAACTGCCAACAGTCACCACTGTCGAGACATTAGCTAACTGCCGACAGTAACCACTGTCGAGACACCAGCTAACTGCCGACAGTCACCACTGTCGAGACACCACCTAACTGCCAACAGTCAC
>JAXIVJ010010496.1:40000-46972 GCA_036785665.1 Chirona hameri
TTCAATGCTTGGCGGGACGCCAATAGAGCGATGTAAGGGACATTTATAGCTATCAAAATGTAAAATATAGCTTCTGCTTCCATTATTTGCATAATTTATTACATATAGAGTTTCAGGGGCGTGTTCAGGCACATGAAAAGGGGGGGTGACTGGCATGGTGATGACGATATGCCAGCGATAACGGCGCAATAGACGTTTAGCTTATAATGATATATGCACATATGAGGCCAGAAAAGGGAATAAAGTCATTTTTGGCAGAGGCGCGCTCAGGAATGGAAGAAAGGGGGTCATATTATTGCCAGGAAACAAAGAGGCATGGGCGTACAATGACATAACATACTGCTGTTTTCGAATGAACACGCACCACAGGCTACTCTACGAACGATTATTAGATAATAGGCGAGTCCAGGTAGGGTAAAAAGGGGGGTAAGCAATATTAATTGAAGTTGTAGTGAAATAGTCACTGTTGACTAGTTAGTATCATATTGGCGGATAATATACTTAACAAAAGGTCTTGTGCCGCCCCAGTGTGGATCCTGGATACGCCTATGATGAAGTACAACATGCAAAAAGGAACTATCTACGATCAGTAACATAAATATGTTTTTGTGTTGTATATGTTTTGTGCAAATAATATTATAGTGCTGGGTAGCAACTTGTCTGCGGTTAATCATTTTTTTCCAATTTTACCTCCCTTTTCACTAACTTGGTACCGCCTATGGCAAAAATATGATTGATAACTGTTTTTCTAGTGTCACAATCACATACCATTTCATTTATAAAAAAACATCAAAAAATGGTTTTATTACGCATTTACTTCACCCCCATATTGAGTGACCTGCACACGCCTATGATTTTTGAATTTCAAACGTCACCATCATATATCAATTTCCAGTTCAATCTCTATCGATTCCTATTAGTTGCGTTAAAATCGGTCGATAACCTGAAAGCTATGTTGGATCAAAAATACCACTAAAATTTGTAGTTTTTGCCCCCCTGTCGCCCCTATCCCAAATTTAAATTTGTTTATTATTTATGAATGTAGATCGTGTTGAGGGGAAGCAAACAATGTTTCATTTTTGAAAATCGGACGGGTAGATCTCGAGATCTCCGGAGGGGGGGTGGAATCCGCCCCCCCCCCTGTTACAAATAGGGGTAGCCAGGAGCCTGTTACAAATAGGGTTAAGCTTTGTGGAGCGATAAATGTGCGTTGTCATTGCAGTAACGTGGCGTCTCACCGGCACTTCAGCGGTGCACCTGTAATAGCTGTTCCGAGATGCGATCGTTGTCTAGAATTACATGGACTTGAAATCTCATGGTGAACAGCTACACGGAACATGAGTGACATACGAGTCAGTGCTGACGGTCGGGAGGGCATGGGGGGCGAGACAGTGCAGACGAGACTGTAGTAGTATAGGTAGTAGTGATATAGTATAGTAGTATAGAGAGTATATAGTAGTGATAGAGTAGTGAGAGTAGTGATAGTAGTGAGTAGTAGAGTAGTAGGTATATAGTAGTAGTAGTATAGTAGTATAGTAGTAGTGAGTAGTGAGTAGTGATATAGTGAGTAGTGATGTGTGAGTATTGTGTGTGAGAAGTGTGTGAGGTGTGTAGAGTGTGTAGTGTGTGAGTGTGTGTGTGTGTGTGTGTGTGTGTGTAGTGTAGACGTAGTGAGAGAGTGAGTGTGTGTCTGGGGTGTGGTGTGTGTAGTAGTAGTGTGAGTGGTAGTGTGATGTGTGAGTGTCGTGTGTGTGTAGTCGTGTGATTTGTGTGAGTGTGTGTGTGTCGTGTGTGCTGTGTCGTGTGTGTGCTAGATAGTCGTCGTCGAGAGTCGTGGTGTCGGTGGGGTGAGGAGGGGTCGGGACGGGTGTGTGTGTAGTGTGTGTGTGTCGACACACGACACACTAGTGTGTGAGTGTGTGTGTGTGTGTGTAGTGTGGTGTGTGTCGTGTGTGTGTGTTGATGTTGTGTGTGTGTGTGTGTGTGGTGTGTGTCGTGTGTGTTCGGTGTGTGGTGTAGTGCGTGTCGTCGTGTGTACGTGTAGCTGTGTGGTGTGTGTAGTGTAGTCGTGTATGTGTGTGTGTGTGTGTGTGTTGTGTGAGTGTGTGTGTGTAGTGGTGTAGTGTGTGTAGTGTAGTGTCCGTGGTGTGTGTGTGTGTGTGTGTGTGTGCTAGTGCTGTAGGGTGCTGAGTGTGTGTCGTGTGAGTGTCGTAGTCGAGTGTCGTGAGCTCGTGTGAGTGTGTGTGAGTGTGTAGTAGTGTGTGTGATAGTGTGTAGTGAGTGTGTGTGTGTGTCGAGTGGTGTGTCGAGTGTCCAGTGTGTGTGTGTGTGTGTAGACGTGTGTCGAGTGTCGATGGTGTGTACGGAGGGGGGCGGAGCGTGTGTGTGGGAGTGTGGAGTGTGGTGTCGTGTGAGTGTGTGTGTCGTGTGAGTGTGGGTGTGTGACGAGTGTGTGTGTGTGTGTGTGTGTGTGAGTGTGTGGTGTGTGTGTAGTAGTGTGTCGTGTGAGTGTGTGTTGTGTCGTGACTCACGAGAGTGTGTGTGTGTAGTGTGTGTGTGTGTGTGTGTGTCGTGAGCAAGTGTGTCAGTGTCGTCGAGTGTGAGGTGTGTGCTGTGTAGAGAGAGTGTGTGTCACAGCAGGGCTGTGTGAGCTCGTGTGAGTGTGTCGTCGTGTGTGCTGTAGTGTGTGAGCTGATGTGGTGTCTGGAGGAGTGTCGACACACACACACTACTCGACAGCTGTGTGTGTGTAGCTGTGGTGTGTGTGCAGTGTATGTGGATTAGTGTGTAGTTGTGTGAGTGGTCGACGGTAGCTGTGAGGTCTCAGTGAGAGTCTTGGTGTGGTGTTGTGTGTGTGTGAGAGAGTACTACTACTACTCACTATCTACTCTGATATCTATATATATAGCTAGTATATATATTATTACACTATACTATATACTATATATATATAATATATATATATAATATATATATATACTACTCACTACTCTCATATCTACTATACTATATACTATAATATATACTCTATATCTATACTACTATATATAAATATCTCACTACACTACTACTATACTCACTCTACTATAACTATACTACTCATCTACTACTCACTATCACTATATCTCTACTCTACTATATATTATATATATACTATATATATATATATACTATTATATACTATACTATATACTCTATACTACTACTATACTAATCTACTACTATATACTACTCTCTACTCTACTACTACACTACTACTCACTACTACTCTCTCACTACTACTACTCTACTACACGACACTACACGACATAAAGACATAAATTTTCAGTCACAACCCCCCAAACCGAGCCCTTCCACCTGGGCCCGCTCCTGGGTTGTACTGCACCCATGGACGTGACCGGCACCCATGAGACAACCGGACATGAACGGCCCCCTACATTGCCTCGCCGGGCACCAATCATGTAATACACACTAACCATTTTCAGAATTTAACATCCAGTACATATACATCGTCCTGCACACACGAACCTCAGAATTTAGCAATCTACATTCACAAGACATTCAATCCATACAAACGTTGTAATTACACTAGTCCCACACATACACAATCTTCCTTCTCAACATAATCCCTTTCTTAGTAAGCAACCTATTTCAATTTGTTATGTTCTTATGTATATTCGCATATGTGTATCACTATAACTAAGACTAATCCCAGGAATATTTATAAACAAAACCCTTTCCCGCAAAATATTTGTCGAGCCCAGCTTTGAAAGAAACTAATGTGGCTGCACTGATTACATCACCTGGTAAATTGTTCCAATGGCTCACAGCCCTTCTACTGAAAAACGACTGTCTTAATCTAGTCCTGCTTTGTTTAACAATACGTTTATACTGATGGCATCGCCCTCTTTTCTCTCTATCAAAATCAAACAAGTTCTTTAATTACCCAATCTGTTGACCATTTACAAACTTAAAAACTTCAATGAGATCCCCCCTCAATCTTCTGTATTTAAGTGAGAACATATCCAATGTTTTAAGCCTATCCTCATATTCTAAATTACTAATACCGTTAACCATTTTCGTTGCCCGTTTTTGTACCCTTTCTAGTAACCAACAATCTTTCTCATACGTTGGAGACCAAGCTTGAACACAGTACTCTAAATGTGGTCTAACAAATGCACAATACAGTTTAGTTATCACCTCAGCACTTTTATAAGAAACATTCCTGTAAATGGCACCAAGCATCCTTAGCGCCTGTTTTCTAGCTTTGGTTACCTGGTCAGATGCAGACAGCTTACTGTTAACTATTACCCCTAGGTCCCTTTCCATTACCGTCTGTGACATCTCCTGTCCCCCCATTTTGTATGAAGTTCTTCTTTTTACTCGGCCTACATGCATAACTTTACATTTGTTAATATTAAATTCCATTTGCCATGTTTCTGACCATTCAACCAACCTATCCAGATCCGACTGGAAAAGATCCTGGTCGTTATCTCTCCTAATAACCCTGAAAACTTTAAGATCGTCAGCAAATTTTAACACTTTACTGTCTACACCATTCTCGATTGTATTAATTAATATTAAAAATAACAATGGGCCTAAAACTGAGCCTTGAGGCACCCCACTACGCACATCTCTCCATTCAGATTTGACCCCATTTAGTAAAACTCTTTGCCGCCGTCCTGAGAGCCAAAACTCGATCCAATCAAGCGCCTTGCCGCTTATTCGTGGCTTTTCAGTTGTAATCCTAATCTTTTATGGGAACCTTATCAAAAGCTTTACTAAAATCAAGATACGCTACATCAAGCTGTTCACCCCTATCAAAACTATCGGTTGCCACATCCAAAAACTGCAGAAGGTTGGTCAAGCACGAATAACCTTTCCTGAAGCCATGCTGATTTTCCCTAATGATTTTATATTCATCCAAATATTCTACTATTTTATCTTTAATGATTGATTCCAGTACTTTGCAAACTAAGGAGGTAAGACTGACAGTCTATAATTTTCTACCTTACTTTTATCCCCCTTTTTAAAATATAGGAACTACGTTTGCACTCTTCCAGTCAAGTGGAATATTTGTTTCTTTTAGTGATCTGGAAAATATTATAGCCAATGGAACAGATATCTCTCTTCCACATTCTTTTAAAACCCTTGCATATATAGTATCTGGTCCCTCCGCCTTATTAGGTTTTATCTTTTTTAAATATGCACTAACTAAATCACTACTTATATTGCCCAGCTCTCCCAAAGTATCTTCCGTTACTGGCGGAGGATGAAGTAATGCGATACCACTTTGGTCTTCGATTGTAAAAACGGAACTGAACTGATTACTCAACAATTCCACCATTTCGTTATCTTTACTTACCAACATATCATTTACTTTAAGTGGACCAATACTTTTTGAAACGTTATTCATTTTGTAAAAACTAAAAAATCTCTTGCTGTCGGCAATGCAGTTCTTTGCCAAGTCTATTTCCTTTGCTCTTTTTGCTGCCCTGACTCTTCTCTTTACCTCGTCCCTACTTTTTTGGTAACTTCTCTTATTTGACTCAATTGGTGATCCCTTCATTTTCTTAAATGCAGCTCTTTTCGTTTTGATGCATTTCTAACTTCTGGTGTAAGCCAGGGAGGTCTATCGTTTTTTCTACTACGTTTATACTTAAATGGTATGTGTCTACTCTGAACTGCTTTCAATATAGTCTTAAAATAATTCCAGGATTCACATGTATCTAATCTTTCAAACCCACTGTTCCAATCGATCTGGGCAAGTTCATTTCTCAATTTGTCAAAGTCTGCTTGATTAAAATTTGGAACCAGAAGGAGATTATCTTTGAGCTTAACATTTGATGAGATATTAAAGTTTACTATACTATGATCGCTTTTACCGAGTCCCTCACCGATGGTTACATCACTCACTAGTTCTCTGTTGTCAGAGAAGACTAGGTCAAGAATGAACATAATCTAGTTGGTTCAGTGACAAACTGATGCATAAAAAGTTCCTCTTCAAAAAGTTGCCTAAACATCATACACTCGTTGGTCTCTACCCTGCCTTCATACCCTCGTAAATTGAAATCCCCCATAATCAGACAATGTGTTTTAAAATTATTACGAATTTCTTCGCAGATCACTCGGTCTGCTTCAACTTGAGGCACTCTCAAAAGATTACCTGGTCTGTAGAATGCTCCTATTCTTAAGTTGTCCCTATTACATGCACCAATTTTAACGTCTATCCAAATTGATTCTACGTCCTTCGCTTTTAATGGATCATCAACTCTCGTAGCAACGTATAAACTGTTGACGTATACAAATACCCCGCCACCCTGCCGTGATTTCCTGCAGTACGAAAACATGTTGTAACCTTGTAGTTCGAAGTCCTGTAGCCTATCATCACAAAATTCCTCACTAACCCATGTTTCTGTTACACAAATAATATCCGGTTTTTGAATACCAACATAGCATCTGAACTCATCAAATTTTTGATCTAATGCTCTGTGCATTTAACATTATACATCCAATATTACATTTAGGTAGCTCTCTACCACTGCTACTACTGCTACAGGTATGATAACTTTGATGCGTCCCCTTATCAGTTGAACCTTCACCATTGCCTACTTCTCGATGCCCTTTTACCTGTGTCTTCTGACCCCCCCTCCCAACTAGTTTCCCGGAATCACCCTTGCGTATGCAGCCCCCAGTACTGTCGCCCCCTCATCCGATAAATGCAAACCATCCCTCATATAGTACACGTCGCTGCCATAAAACTTATCCCACAGGTCGACAAGGGGTGGCTCCAGCAGAGAACTAACAGTGTCCCACGGTGTAGTGCAGGGCTCCATACTGGGACCCGTGCTGTTTCTGCTGTTCACGAACGATATGCCACAACATGTACCGCATGGTAAAACTGTGATGTACGCGGATGACGCCCAGTTCCTCGACTCTGACATCCCACGAAACCTTTCGGACCTAAAGGAG
>JAXIVJ010010497.1:0-46969 GCA_036785665.1 Chirona hameri
AAATTGCATGCAAATCAAAGGGGTCCGCCCTAAATGACCTGACCTTTGACCCACTATAACTGCATTTGTAGGGCTTGCCGAGCTATATTTTATCGCATCGTGTTCAGGACGTCAAGATCTATCAGTGTGCAAAATTGTTTGCAAATCAAAGGTCCGCCCTAAAGGAACCTGACCTTTCACCTACTCTAGCTCAGCTGATAACGCTTGCCGAGCTTATATTTTATGCTCAGCGTATTCAGGATGTCACGATCTATTAAGTGTGCAAAATGTCATGCAAATCAAAGGGGTCCGCCCTAATGACCTTGACCTTTGACCCACTATAACTTCATTTGTAGGCTTTTCAAGCTTAGTTTTTGACTTTTCCGTAATGACACGATCACGTTTTACCATTGTGGAGATTTTTCAAGTGATTCTGAGGAATCCGCCTAGCCGACTGGCTGACCCCAAATGACCCTGACCTTTGATCTACTCTAGCTCAGCTGATAGCGCTTGCCGAGCTTAGATTTTGTGTTCATCGTATTTAGGACGTCAATGCAAATACGTGTGCAAATTTTTAGAAAATCAAAGGGGCCCACCCTAAAGGACCTTGACCCTTGACCCCACTATAACTTCCTTTTTAGGGCTTGCCGAGCTTAGCTTTTGACTTTTTCGTAATGACAAGAGCACATTCTATCATGTGGAGATTTTCAAGTGATTCTGAGGGGTCCGCCCAGCCGAATATCGATCGAATATCGATCTCGAATTTGAATTTGTTGCTAACTTTATAGACGTATAGGAGGGATGATAGTCTTGCACGAATCGGGCAATTGTTGCAGAAAGCTTAGTTAGTAGCAATTATGTCGCTAAAAGTCATCTGGCATCATTTTCAGCAAAACCGAAAAGCACCACGAATAAATTCAGGCTAAACTTGCGTTTGGCCACACTGTGCACCGGTCCGCTACTGCCGGACACCACTGGTCCACTGCTGCCGGACTCCAGTGGTCCGCTACGGCCGGACTCCAGTGGTCCGCTGCGGCCGGACTCCAGTGGTCCGCTGCGGCCGGACTCCAGTGGTCCGCTGCGGCCGGACTCCAGTGGTCCACTGCGGCCGGACTCCAGTGGTCCACTGCGGCCGGACTCCAGTGGTCCGCTGCGGCCGGACTCCAGTGGTCCACTGCGGCCGGACTCCAGTGGTCCACTGCGGCCGGACTCCGGTGGTCCGCTGCGGCCGGACTCCAGTGGTCCGCTGCGGCCGGACCACCCTGTGGTCCATGCACACAGACACCAGTGGACACACAGAGTGCGTTCGAAAGGGCCATTCTCCCACGCATTTCGCGAAATCTTTTGCGATTGGCCGTTCGGAGAGCACAAAATGAGGGATTTCGCGCGGGATTTCGCGAAATAACGTGGAATCGCCGGAGCATGTCACGGCGGTGTTTTCAAAGATGGCGGCCCACATTGAGGAGATGGGGTAAGTGTAGAATCACCGATATAGACGGAAATATGTGATTTTCATAATTGGTTTAACTGTGTTATAATGTGGCATGCTTCCAGATACATATCATGTCTACTTGTGGACCTATTAATAATTAATTGTATATTTAATTGCTTATAGTGATGGTGATGACGACGGTCAATGGCGATGTTGTTTTATTCCTGATTTGCTGTCATCTGTGATCAACAGTAATAGTATTCTCTCTCAAAATAGTTGCTGCCAACCAAAGATAATTGTTATGAAATAATTGTTTAGATACCTACATGACGCACATACGGTGAACCCGGCGAATTTTTCGCGAAATTCCTACCGAACGACCATGCTAAATTTCGCGAAATATTTCGCGAAATTTTGCGCCTTCCGAACGCACCCACAGTCTCCCGTTTCATCTCGTTTGGAGCAATGGAATCCAGCGAGTCAACCCTGGTTGGTTCCGGGGATTTGTTGCGGACACCAACTGATGTTTGGGAAAGTATACCTCTATTCATCCGCCGCGGAGAATGAATTAATAATGGATGGAAATAGACCAGGGTTACTCGAAGCCATCGTATTCGACACGGTCAAAAAAGGAACGGACTTCCAGCACATACAAAAATAGCAGTAGTAATATGACATCGCAAGGGCGAAAAACTAATCCATAATGCGCTGAACGGCCGTTTGTTCAGAAGCTGAGCTGGCTGAGCTGGCGACAGCCGCGGTTCCGGGGAACTCCCGGGGTGCCGCATACGGTCCACAGCGCTCAGTACGGTACTGGTGCCCGGGGCGGGGGACCGCCGGCAGCGGCCGTGCCGGACCGGGCCGAGCGAGCGAGCGCGGCACGGCCGGCCGGCCGCCGCAGCCGCCTCCTGTAAACGGACGGTTCGCCGAACCCCGGCCGGGCCCGACTGAGCAACAGCCCGGCTCGGCCGGCCCGCTCTGCAACTGAGCCTGCACTGCCAAGAGCCGGCGGAGGAGACACGCCCCCAGCGCGGCCCAACTCTCTCCCGCTCCATCCCGGGCTACGACAGGGCAGCAGCCCGTCTCGGCTGGGCAGCAGTGGGCCTGCCGGGGACCGGGGACCGGGGACCACGGACCACGGACCACGGGACCGGGTGCTGGTACACCGCCGCGTCGCGCTCGGCCGAACCGAGCCGGCTCACAAGGTAAAAATGCCGCAGACAGGTTTGCCGAGGGAGGGAGGGAGGGAGGATCGGCAGCCGAGCCGAGCCGCCGAGCTGCCGCACCGAGCCGCGCGGCCAGCCGGCACGGCACCCGGCATCACTGCACTGATGGCTCACTGACACCGGACCAGGGCTGACATGGGTAACGTCACTGATAACCGTGACGTCACACATGGGTCAATCAGCAGTCGAGGAGGCTGACTTCCCGTGGTACTGGACATTGGTGGACACTGGACGTCAAACGGTACTACGATAACGCACGGCACGGCACGGCACGGCACAGCACGGCACGGCACGGCACGGCACAGCACGGCACAGCACGGCACAGCACGGCACAGCACGGCACGGCACGGCACGGCACGGCACGGCACAGCACAGCCCGGCACAGCACGGCACAGCACGGCACAGCACGGCACAGCACGGCACAGCACGGCACAGCACGGCACAGCACGGCACAGCACGGCACAACACGGCACAGCACGGCACAGCACGGAACGGCACGGCACGGCGCAGCACGGCGCGGCACGGCACAGCACGGCACAGTACGGCACATCACGGAACGGTACGGCACGGCACGGCATAGTACAATACAATACTGCACACCACAGAACAGCACAGCACAATGCAGTACAGCTTAGTACAGCTCTGTGGTGGCATTGAGGCTTTACAGCGATGCGACTGCCGGCATTTATCGCCGAGGTCTCTCACGCCGACCCGGGTCACGCTGAGCAACCAAACGCGCTCACCACGACACGAACACCGCACCAGATGCAACATCACGTATATGATTCGGAGGTGTGCACATTTTAACCGCATCTGACATCACGCTTAACGGCTGGTACATAATGTAACACGCATTGGTGGTATCAATGTCAATTTCTGTTCCATTTAATCATAATGTGAATGGGTGGGATGGTGGGTGGCGAGGAAAGGAGAGATAAAGAAAGCGCCAACGAGACAGACAATTAAGGTAACACTTGACGTTTTCCTCCTGCCTTCGACGAGTTGTGACGGTCACCCAGGACCCAGGCCATTTTACGTCCGGCCAGGCCAGGCCAGCTCTGCCTCATCCAGCACAGAGCATTACATCAGCTCCTCTTCACCACAGGCAGGGACGGCTGTGATTTTATATCGGGTGTAAAGCTGAGCCGGATTATGACACAATTCGACAGTCTTATTAAGGTGCAGCGTATTCTTTTTTTTTTAAACCCCACAGCCAGCAAATATCCAGATTCGTTCGTCGACAAATTTCACAGCATCCTGTCATTTATAATTTCAAACACGGACAACCTGGATGCATATCCATAACTGGGTTAATTTAACGTTTAATATAATTTACCGACTTTTTAACAAAGACCCGGGTACAACCCGCCCGAATATGTCTTGAAAAGCGCCTGGATACGACAATTCACCGAATAATAGCCTTGAGCCTGTCAGCTGTGGCGGTGTCCGTAACACAGTATATGCCACCGTCCCTGGCATGCACGCCAGCACGGAGCCGGCCGCACGGAGCCGGTCGCGCGGTGTGCTGTCGGGCGGGCGGGCAAGCAGCTGCCAGCAGCTGTCGGGCGGGTGGGCAAGCAGCTGACAGCAGCTGTCGGGCGGGTGGGCAAGCAGCTGCCAGCAGCTGTCTGGCGGGCGAGCAAGCAGCTGCCAGCAGCTGTCGGGCGGGCGGGCAAGCAGCTGCCAGCCGCTGTCGGGCGGGCGGGCAAGCAGCTGCCAGCAGCTGTCGGGCGGGTGGGCAAGCAGCTGCCAGCAGCTGTCGGGCGGGCGGGCAAGCAGCTGCCAGCAGCTGTCGGGCGGGCGGGCAAGCAGCTGCCAGCAGCTGTCGGGCGGGCGGGCAAGCAGCTGCCAGCAGCTGTCGGGCGGGTGGGCAAGCAGCTGCCAGCCGCTGTCGGGCGGGCGGGCAAGCAGCTGCCAGCAGCTGTCGGGCGGGTGGGCAAGCAGATGTCATCAGCTGTTGGGCAAGCAGCTGCCCTTCTCCCTGCACACCGACTGGTGACGGTCTGCGACGGCAGGACCGGGGCAGTGCGACGGCAGCGTCACCGACCGCTGTCCGTCCGTCACCTCCCAGCTCTGGACCGGGGCAGTGTGAAGGCGGCGTCACCGACCGCTGTCCGTCCGTCACCTCCCAGCTCTGGACCGGGGCAGTGTGAAGGCGGCGTCACCGACCGCTGTCCGTCCGTCACCTCCCAGCTCTGGACCGGGGCAGTGCGACGGCGGCGTCACCGACCGCTGTCCGTCCGTCACCTCCCAGCTCTGGACCGGGGCAGTGCGACGGCAGCGTCACCGACCGCTGTCCGTCCGTCACCTCCCAGCTCTGGACCGGGGCAGTGTGAAGGCGGCGTCACCGACCGCTGTCCGTCCGTCACCTCCCAGCTCTGGACCGGGGCAGTGCGACGGCGGCGTCACCGACCGCTGTCCGTCCGTCACCTCCCAGCTCTGGACCGGGGCAGTGCGACGGCGGCGTCACCGACCGCTGTCCGTCCGTCACCTCCCAGCTCTGGACCGGGGCAGTGCGACGGCGGCGTCACCGACCGCTCCCCGTCACCTCCCAGCTCTGGACCGGGGCAGTGCGACGGCGGCGTCACCGACCGCTCCCCGTCACCTCCCAGCTCTGGACCGGGGCAGTGCGACGGCGGCGTCACCGACCGCTCCCCGTCACCTCCCAGCTACAGGCAGTAGCAGCCGGTCCGCGCCTGACCGCAGATCGCTGCCCATCCCCACACCGCCGCCTCTCCCATCCACCGCCGCCGCCTCTCCCATCCACCGCCGCCGCCTCTCCCATCCCCACACCGCCGCCTCTCCCATCCCCACACCGCCGCCTCCCCCATCCCCACACCGCCGCCTCTCACATCCCCACACCGCCGCCTCTCCCATCCCCACACCGCCGCCTCTCACATCCCCACACCGCCGCCTCTCCCATCCCCACACCGCCGCCTCTCCCATCCCCACACCGCCGCCTCTCCATCCCCACACCGCCGCCTCTCCCATCCCCACACCACCGCCTCTCCCATCCCCACACCGCCGCCTCTCCCATCCCCACACCGCCGCCTCTCACATCCCCACACCGCCGCCTCTCCCATCCACCGCAGCTGCCTCTCCCATCCCCACAGATCACCCGTCCCGTCCCGTCCTGTCCCGGTCCCGGTCCCGGTCCCGGTCCCGGTCCTCGTCCTCGTCCCCGTCCCCGTCCCCGTCCCCGTCCCCGTCCCCGTCCCCGTCCCCGTCCCCGTCCCCGTCCCCGTCCCCGTCCCGGTCCCGGTCCCGATCACGTCACGTCACGTCACGTCACGTCACGTCACGTCACATCACGTCACATCACATCACATCACATCACATCACATCACATCACATCACATCACATCACATCACATCACATCACGTCCTGTATGGCCTGCTCTCACGGATTTGCACCTAATTCGGAGGATCTGCACAGCTCGCCTGCACGTCCCAGACGAGTTATAAAGAACTCTTCCGACGTGGCATCTGGTCGGAACCATGGGGCTCGCATGCCGCGGCGTGATGCCAGCACTACTGCTGCGTTGCAACAATGTGTGCTATGGAGCGTGCATGTAGTAGCACATAACTACTCACGTGCTTCACGGAAAATTCAGCAAACAGTGCCTGGTATTTGGGTATCTTTTTTTCGATGTTAGTACCTATATTTAATACTAGCTGGGGTACCCGGCGTTGCCCGGGAAACTAAGTACCTGGCGGTGTTTCCTCGGGCGGCTCCTCGGACGCTTAAACAAATGCCTGGTAGGGTAAAATTCCACGCTTAAACAAATGTGTGGTCTTAACACATTCCACGCTTTCACAATTTACTTGAAAACAAATTCCACGCTTAAACAAATGTCTGGTAGGGTAAACTGACATCACCCTGGACACTTTGATTCAACACTGAAAATTTCACAATGTACTTGAAAAACAAATTCCACGCTTAAACAAATGTCTGGTAGGGTAACATTCCATGCTTAAACAAATGTCTGGTAGGGTAAACTGACATTACCCCGGACACCTTGATTCAACACTGCACACTGTTCTTAAAACTAACACTGAACACCACTGAAGACTTTCACAATTTACTTGAAAACTAACACTTGTGTTGTTCTTAACAAATTCCACGCTTTGAATGTCTGGTAGGGTAAACTGAAAGATTGGACTTTTCATACAACCCTAGTGTGTTGTTCTTAACAAATTCCACACCACTGAAGACTTTGGTAGGGTAAACTGGAAGATTGGACTTTTCATACAACCCTAGTGTGTTGTTCTTAACAAATTCCACGCTTTCACAATTTACTTGAAAAACAAATTCCACGCTTTCACAATTGAATGTCTGGTAGGGTAAACTGACAGATTGGACTTTGCATGCTATCAGAAGAACACTCAACCAAACAAAGGGATTAATCATATTCACCCAAGGTAGGTAGTAGGTACCTACGATTCAACACTGAACACACAACCCTAGCCGCGCTAAGCGTGTTGTTTCCGTATCGGTATGGCTGCAGAATAAATGTCACAAAAGCGCAACATTGCAGAAATTCGGGCCACTAAATACGAATATCATTGACAATCGATATCAATTCCACGCTGTCACAATTTCCTTAAAAAATATAGCGGTCCGATCTGAATGGTAGTGGTACACTGACAATGCCTGCCATCGTGCTGATTCAGAGAATGAATGGGTTTTGGGTCCACCACCCAGGGTTTTCGAGTTTATTGCGTTGGAACGATTTGAATTTGCCCTTTATATAGGAGATTGTTCACCAGCGGCGGATGAGCGGCAGTTCCCTTAAGCCTACAACTGAACAAAGAAGAAAAAACGTCTCGATGACGATGAATGGCAAAAAGTTCATACCACAACGATCGCCAAGAAATGAGATGACCGCATAGATGCAGCACGGCTTGTCTTCAAAGTCAGCTGATCAGCGTCAGTTATAAATAAAGTAACTAAACACCATAAGAACACGTCAATAATCGCGTCAGCTGCAATGAGTCATGCTTAATTAAATATACCGATACACATGAAGACGAAAAACCATGGTGATCGAATTAAGTCGAACCTGGATCACATGCTGTCACGCCATTATTTTCCAGCATTCATTCCAGACGAAATTAAGCCATACCATATCGCGATGATGAACTGGACCATTCGGTTATGTTTATAGGCAGATGTAGAGTAACATAGTATGCCCATCAGGTGTTCTGGCAATACAAGCAAGAATATTATAGTTCAGGAAAAGGTGTTTAGTGAAAGGATGCAGCAAAGTTGTCACATTACCTGATCAAGTTTAGGAGAAGGAATTTAGAAGTGAACGTGTCTTGTAAGAACTTTCGCCTACCACTTTGTGCTCAACGAAATGCCACTTGCCTTTTCTTGTTATGTGTATGAATTACTCCATTATCAATATTGCTACCTATTAGCCGGTGTTAGTTATTTTTTGGTAATTTGGTGAGACATCCGGGTGGATCAGACACGTAGCCAGGATTTCGCTCCTCAGCCGTATGTTGTTGACCGGGGCGGGGGTATGGTCGGGTCGTCAGAGAATCTCATTTATCTAGTGTAAATTGGTTTTGCTCGGGGGCATGGCTCCTGTGCCCCCCCCCCCCTGGCTACGTCGCTGGGGTGGATTAATCACTATCAGCCATCACGTCCAATTGCTCACGACACTCTCAGACGTCAGATAGTTAGGTGTGATCACTGATCAGGGCGAACATAATCCCCACTAATACCACCCATCATCAGAGGCTTCTCCATTCCACCACCAACACCCGGTTCGGCCGGTCGTCACCGGGTCTCTGTCACAAACCGGGCACTGCACCGCGCGTTCCAGTGGCATCCGGTCCCTCGTCCTGTGCGTGCGCCCCCTCCCTTCCCCTGCGTGCGGAGCGGCGCGGCGGGCCGGCCCTGACCCGGCGGGGGATTTTTAGCCAGGTGCCGCCGCCGCGCCCCAGGCGACGGCCTGAAGTGAATAGCTGCCGTATTGAGGGCCGTCGGCCCGCCGCCCGGCCGGTCGGGCCGCCTCCTCCCCAGGGCACGGCCGTCCGCTCTCTTCACCCGATCCCAGGCATAGCTGACCGCCGGACGCCGATTCAGCAGCTATCTCCGCCGCACGCACAGCCCGCGGCGGTACGCACCTCGACCGGCCGTCCCGCGCCGGGTCAGGACAGGTCGGGTTAAACCGCGTCACCGTGAGCCCCCGCTCCAGCCGACCACGACCTCCAACCGGCCGCCGTGTCCCCTGCCCCGCTCCATCGGCACCGACGGGCGACGAGGCGTCCTTCCAGCCGCCGGCCCGCACGCACACCGCCACGCACAGCACCTCGCAGAATCTGCACCCGGTTGTTTACAGTTTTTCCGCTAACCCTCTCGCTCCCCCTCCCCGGCGACCCCGGCGCGGCTCGTTCCCCCACTTCTTTACGCCGGGGTGCGGGCGGTGCGGCGGCGGCGGCGGTCCCAGTGCTGCCGGACGGCAGCGATGGCGGTGGCCGCGGTAGGCCCTTGTTGCCGCGCGACAGCCCTGCCGGTCGGGCCAGGCCGCCCGTCCGGTGGGGCCGCGACGCGCTGCGGAGCGCCACCGCCCGGATAACCGGCCATCTAAAAAGCGAGAGGGAGGCGAGACGCGAGGGCGGCGGAGACGGGACAAGATGGCTGCTGGACAGAATGGCGGCCGGGGAGAGGACGGCTCGGAAACGAACACAGCAAAGACGCTGTATCCGCACCGCAGATGTGGTGACACGGCGATATGCAGCGGTCCAACGAGCACAGCAAAGACGCTGTATCCGCGCCGCAGATGTCGTGACACGGTGATAACGAACACAGCAAAGACGCTGTATCCGCGCCGCAGATGTCTCGTGACACGGTGATAACGAACACAGCAAAGACGCTGTATCCGCGCCGCAGATGTCTCGTGACACGGTGATAATGAACACAGCAAAGACGCTGTATCCGCGCCGCAGATGTCTCGTGACACGGTGATAACGAACACAGCAAAGACGCTGTATCCGCGCCGTAGATGTCGTGACACGGTGATAACGAACACAGCAAAGACGCTGTATCCGCGCCGCAGATGTCGTGACACGGTGATATGCAGCGGTCCAATTGCATGTGTAATAATACTGCCACAGTGGAGCATTGCACTGGTATGCAGAATGCAACGATGTAATGATTCAGTCCGAATAACGCTGTGAATAAATAGGGATGATCATTATTGGACAATATTAACCGAATAATGACCACTGGCTATTTTTACACTTCGACTAACGGGGGTGTTAGTAGGTTATTGGCCCATCTAAAGTAATCTTAACGTGAATCAAATACGTCGCTATCGGCTGAAAATATATAGCTTGCCCGCTACACTGTTTGGTAGCTAAGGAAAGAAGAAAGCGGTAAGGCTTCGCAGTGCCCTTAATGTGTGTAATGGTTCTTAGGTTTATCAGTGCTTGTGCGAGGAACATGTAGACAGATTAACCCGCGCCGTGCCGGTGCTCGGCGCCACCTTCGCCGTGCCGGGGGGGGGGGGGGGCGTTTCGACGCCCCCCCCCCCCTCGAGCTCGGCTCCTATGGGACGTAGATAAAAACTAGAACAACGGGTTAGAAAGCTAGTCAAAAAGAATTTCGAAACTTTTTCGGACATTTTGTTTTTCAGGTCAATATTGGGGGTCACCAGAGGTCATCAAAGGTCAGATTTTCCAGTTTCAGACTTCGCTTCGAACATTCCCAAATATCTCGGGAACTATGATAGCTAGGAAGAAACGGAAAAAGCAATAGAAAGTTCTTGAAAAATGCAATCGCACTTAGTGTCCTCAGATTTGAGCTCAGGTCAATAGTTTAGGCTCCAGAGCTCATCAAATGTCAAAAAGGCTATTTTTTGCAAAACAGTTTTCACAAATAGCTTTTTACCTAATGAAGATAAGGCAATAACTTGGACGCCATCGTGTGTGTCTTGTCCAGGCGCTTCGAATCATATTCATCATGACCAAGTTAGGTCAACTTAGAGATTTGACCTCAGGTCAAGGTTAAGTGGTGACCCAATTACGTCATGTTGCACATTGGGAGACGTGCCTCGACGAGACAAACACATTGGTGCCAGTTGCACTTCTCTATCTTGATTTTGTCGAGTTATTGACAAACAAGTGTTGGTGACCTCGGATGACCTCGGCTGACCCTGTAGGGGTCACTGATAAAAATTGCATCTGGGTCATTATGAATAGCCTATGATAACATGATCCAGAAGGAATTGGGCTGATATCATGCGCATCCTCAGAATAGGAAACATTTGAATATTTCCCCATCGACTTATAATGGAAGGTCACGAAATTGACCTTGAACTTAGGTCACCGATATCCAACAAATCCGAGATAAACGAATTGTAGGTACGTATAACCTTATGAAATCCTGCAAGTACGAAATCGATCGGCCGAAAACTGTAGCTGTGGTACGACCGGAAACGTTTTTTGGAGGTGGGGTCACGTGACCTGACCTGGTGACCTGACCTGAGATGACCTGAGGTCAAGAGTTTCACACTATGTGGGCAATTTATTCCCAAACAGCTGTGCCAAAAACGGCGGCCGCCCGCCGTTTTTTCCGCTATCCTTGAAAAAACCTGGGGGCGTCTAAACGCCCCCCCCCCCCCCCCCCCCCGGCACGGCGCGGGTTAATATGCAAATTGAATGACCTTTCCTCGAAATTGAAATTTAAAAAGTTCAAAATTCGACTTCATTGATATTTCTATACACAGATCTTCATCAGAATGAATTAGCTAAAACAATAGGAATACAAGTTGGTTTATGCTGCAGATTGTTTCCCGCGTTTTTTTCCTTATTCAAGACATTTCTCGCGCGACATCTATTCATACAGGCACAACCGTTCAAAGATAAACAAAGTTTTCTATTAAATGCCCTATTTTAATTTCTAGGAAAGGTCATTCAATTTGCATATTAATCTGTGTAGCGGTTCATTAAACTGATTTAAATTGGTATTGGGTGAATTTGTATAGCTGTTGTACACGGCTCTACTGGCCGGTATAGACTGGTATGTTGTCGGCGCCTGCCGCATGAGCCATGCCGTCCCAGCAGCTGAGCAGCTGAGTGGCGCAGTGATCAGTGTTCAGTGTTGCCAGCGGTACGGTGTGGTGTGGTGTGGTGTAGTGTGGCGCCGCTGACCAGTATGACACGGCCGGGGCCGGCTCCAACAAAAACACTGCACTGCAGGCACGGGTCGGTCGGCCGGGCCGCCGCTCAGTCATCTGCCGAGAACAGACCGCCGCCGACCACACCAGGGCCAGGGGCAGCCAGGGGCAGCCAGGAGCAGCCAGGAGCAGCCAGGGGCAGCCAGGGGCAGCCAGGAGAGGAACACTGGGGGTCAGGGGTAGAGGGAGGAAGGACTGGTGATCAGGGGTAGAGGAGGGAGACTGGGGTCAGGGGTAGAGGGAGGAAGACTGGTGATCAGGGTAGAGGGAGGGAGACTGGGGGTCAGGGGTATAGGGAGGGAGATTGTTGATCAGGGGTAGAGGAGGGAGACTGGGGGTCAGGGGTAGAGGGAGGAGACTGGGGGTCAGGGGTAGAGGGAGGGAGACTGGGGTCAGGGGGGTAGAGGGGAGGGAGAACTGGGGGTCAGGGGTAGAGGGAGGGAGACTGGGGGTCAGGGGTAGAGTGAGGGAGACTGGGGGGTCAGGGGTAGAGGGAGAAGACTGGTGATCAGGGTAGAGGAGGGAGACTGGGGTCAGGGGTAGAGGGAGGGAGACTGTTGATCAGGGGTAGAGGGAGGGAGACTGGGGGTCAGGGGTAGAGGGGAGGGAGACTGGGGGTCAGGGGTAGAGGGAGGGAGACTGGGGGTCAGGGGTAGAGGGAGGGAGACTGGGGTCAGGGGTAGAGGGAGGGAGACTGGTGATCAGGGGGTAGAGGAGGGAGACTGGGGGGTCAGGGGTAGAGGGAGGGAGACTGGGGGTCAGGGGTAGAGGGAGGGAGGACTGGGGGTCAGGGGTAGAGGGAGGGAGATTGGTGATCAGGGGTAGAGGGAGGGAGACTGGGGGTCAGGGGTAGAGGGAGGGAGACTGGGGGTCAGGGGTAGAGGGAGGGAGACTGGTGATCAGGGGTAGAGGGAGGGAGACTGGGGGTCAGGGGTAGAGGGAGGGAGACTGGGGGTCAGGGGTAGAGGGAGGGAGACTGGGGGGTCAGGGGTAGAGGGAGGGAGACTGGGGGGGGTGGTCAGGGTATAGAGAGAGGGAGACTGGGGGGTCTGGGGAGGGAGGTCAATGGTAGCCAGGTGCGGGCACTGGGAGGGAGGGGCAAGCCGACTGGAGGCCAGCCGCCAGGGTAGTCAGGGGCCGAGATCGGAGGCCGAGGATCGGGGAGTCGGGGTCAGGGGTCTGCGTCAGGGGCCGGGGCGGAGGGCGGCAGACGGGAAACAGAGGATGACGAGGGTGAATGGGACGGAGTCGTCGGGATCGCCGGGGTACGTGATCCGGGGCTGGGGGTTCAGGGGCGGCGGGGCCGTGTGCGGGGAGGGGGAATCAGACACGGGGGTGGGAAAGGTTTAGGATCCTGGTGAGAGGAGGGAGGCGGGGAACTGGGGAGCGGCGAGGCGATCAGAGTCGCAGTTCGCACCGGACCGGACCGGACCGGACCGGACCGGACCGGACCGGACCGGACCGGACCGCCGCCGCTGCTGCTGGTACTGTTGGTGGTTGGCGGAGATCAAAAGCCTGGCACAGATGCCAGCTGAGCCGAGAGAAACATACCCGGTCCGCCACCGTGTGCCCACTGCGGTAGTATACACTGTATTGAAACAGATTGATTCGGGCTATGAAAACATGTCATTAGTGGCTAAGCCGACCGCACTCATGATCACCCAATGGTATCACGATAGGTTACTGAATAGCGTCATTGATCATACGAAACTTGGGTAATTTAAAGCCACTGAACAATTAGATGTAGCACGAACATGACAATACTGAATAAACGCGTATCACATGGAGCACGAACATGACAATACTGAATAAACGCGTATCACATGGAGCACGAACATGACAATACTGAATAAACGCGTATCACATGGAGCACGAACATGACAATACTGAATAAACGCCGTATCACATGCGTCACTTAGATTGACACATGGTTGAAATTATCTGGTTGTCTTGGAGACGCGTTCACCCTATTTGTAACAGGGGGCGGATTCCGCCCCCCCCCCCCCTCATGTTTTTCGCAGATCATCTCCAGAACGGCTGGGAGCAGGCCCATGACATTTTGGGACTTCTCCTAGAATTGAATTCCGCATTTGGAGTCAAAATTTTGATTTCTTAACCTGAACAGAGGCGGTTCCAGGGCACGGTTTTGGGAGGGTTTGGCGGCGACATTGGCGATAATCGGAAATGCGATCTCACGGTTTCTTCCTAACTGCCTCAAGTATGAAGGAGTTATATCGGTTTACGGTGTTGCAACAAGTGCAAATTAGTTGATGTAATGAAATTATCATACAAATTGCATGGCAGAGGCGGTTTCAGGGGCTTGCAAAGGGGGGGGGGGGTCCAGGAAGTATTCAATGTTTAGCGGGAAGCCAAGGAAGCCTCCTGGAGCGATCTAAGGAGCATTTATAGCTATCAAGATGTAAAAGATAGCTTATCCTTCATTATTTTCATAATTTATTACATATTGAGTTGCAGGGGTGTGTTCAGGCACATGAAAAGGGGGTGACTGGCATGGTGATGACGATATTCCAGCGATTACGGCGCAATAGACGGTTAACTTATAATGATATATGCACATATGAGGCCAGGAGAGGGAATACAATCATTTTGTTGCAGAGGCGCGCTCAGGAATGGAAGAAAGGGGGTCATATTATTGCAAGGAAACTAAGATGCATGGGCCTACAATGACATAACATACTGCAGTTTTCGGATGAAACAAGCACCACAGGGTACTCTACGACGATTATGAGATAATAGGCGAGTCCAGGTAGGGTAAAAAGGGGGTAAGCAATGTGAATTGAAGTTGTAGTGAAATAGTCACTGTTGACTAGTTAGTATCATAATAGCGGATAATATACTATCAAAAGGTCTTGCACCTCCCCAGTTTGGATTCTGAATACGCCTATGATGAAGTACAATATGCAAAAAGGAACTATCTACGATCAGTAACTTATTTATCGTGCTGGGTAGCAATATGCCTGCGGTTAATATTTGTTTCCTATTTGACCTCCCTTTTGCACTAACCTGGTACCGCCTATGGAAACAAATATTATCTATAACTGTTGTGTCTAATGTCACAATAACATACCACTTCATCTATTAAAAAAAACATCAAAAAAAGTTTTATTCCGCATTTACTTCACCCCCATATTGAGTGACCTGCACACGCCTATTATTTTTGAATTTTCAAAAGTCCGTCGCCATATCAATCTCCAATTCAATCTCTATCGATTCCCATTGGTTGTGTTGAAATCGGTTGATAAACATAACAGCTGTGTTGGATCATATATACCACTACAATTGTAGTGTTTGCCCCCATGTTGCCCCCCTATCATATATACATGACGTCATACATGGTCATGAAATTGTTATGCCCATGAAGGAGAAAAGAGAAACATGCCCATTTTTCGACGAATATCCATCTATCAGCCAAAACAAATGTCATATTCGTTTTTTTCAGCTCAAAATACCCCGTATAGCCAAATTTCAATACTTTGTTTCCCAGGTGACCTATTCCCTTTAAGCAGTCACGACCTGCGGTATGTTAAACCCCCTCCAATCGAACAGCTCAGGTTGTTCTCACAATGGAAACACAATTATAAAGAATAGTGTTATCCAATGTTCAACCAACCTTCGGTTATTATTCCATCTGCAGGGACGGCCTCCGTGCAGCATGGTGTTCACGACAGCTACAGCGCAGTCAAATGCCATGGCAACCGGCCGCTCGGCGTTATTTTGTCCGGGTCGGCCTGAACCGGCCGCTCGGCGTTATTTTGTCCGGGTCGGCCTGAACCGGCCGCCCGGCGTTATTCTGTCCAGGTCGGCCCTGAACCGGCCGCTCGGCGTTATTCCTGTCCGGTCGGCCTGAACCGGCCGCTCGGCGTTATTTTGTCCGGGTCGGCCTGAACCGGCCGCCCGGCGTTATTCTGTCCGGTCGGCCTGAACGGCCGCTCGGCGTTATTTTGTCCGGGTCGGCCTGGACCGGCCGCCCGGCGTTATATGTCCGGGTCGGCCTGAACCGGCCGCTCGGCGTTATTTTTGTCCGGGGTCGGCCTGAACCGGCCGGCCCCGGCGTTATTCTGTCCGGGTCGGCCTGAACCGCCCGCTCGGCGTTATTTGTCCGGGTCGGCCTGAACCGGCCGCTCGCGTTATTTTGTCCGGGTCGGCCTGAACCGGCCGCTCGGCGTTATTTTGTCCGGGTCGGCCTGAACCGGCCGCCCGGCGTTATTCTGTCCGGGTCGGCCCTGAACCGGCCGCTCGGCGTTATTTTGTCCGGGTCGGCCTGAACCGGCCGCTCGGCGTTATTCTGTCCGGGTCGGCCTGAACCGGCCGCTCGGCGTTATTCTGTCCGGGTCGGCCTGAACCGGCCGCCCGGCGTTATTTTGTCCGGGTCGCCTGAACCGGCCGCTCGGCGTTATTTTGTCCGGGTCGGCCTGAACCGGCCGCTCGGCGTTATTTTGTCCGGGTCGGCCTGAACCGGCCGCCCGGCGTTATTTTGTCCGGGTCGGTCTGAACCGGCCGCTCGGCGTTTTTTGTTGTTGTCCGGGTCGGCCTGAAGCCATGCTTCCCAGAGGGGTGCTAACATCTGGTCAATTTGACCAGGTAGTTACGCCAAACCGGCTAATGCTGTCCGGTGAAAAGTAAGTACCATTCTACGTTACGTCGGCTAATGCTGTCCGACGCGAATGCAATGGGAAGCTGAAACGGTGACCTGAGTACCTACATTCAAATACCGTTCGCATGTATTGCGTACGACGCATCCCGGTTCTGCTGAAAGTATTGATCGTTCAGTGTTCAGCGTGCAGCGGCTGACCCGGTCACCTGGGACGGGTCCAGGGGGGCCAGGGCAGCCGACCAAGTCCACCCGGTCACCTGCGGGCCCAGGGGGGCCCAGGGGGCCCAGGGGGGGGGGGGACAGCCAACCAAGTCCACCCGGTCACCCGGGACGGGCCCAGGAGGGGGAGGGGGCAGCCGACCAGGTCCACTCCCCCCCCCCCCCCCCCCCCCAAACAACCAGCGGCTGAGCCGGTCACCTGGGACGGGCCCGGGAGGAGGGGGCGGTGGGCGGCTGTCCCGTGTCGGCGGCGGCCGTGTCCGCGGTGAGGGGGGGGGGGGGGGGGCGGTGAGGGGCTGTCTCGTGTCCCGGAATGAGCCGGGGAGTGACAGGTTAGCACACGGCCGGCTATATTATATTATTATCACGACGTCGGACGGCACGAACCGGCCCGGCCCGGCTTACCACTGGCCCAGGCAGGTCGAGAGCAGACCGGCAGAGACAGCAGGCACCACTGTCACCATCAAGTCTGGAACGATGCCTGCACTGGTCTGGCCCCACGTCACTGGACACTGGACAGCGAAGCGATACCCGCTACCTGCTGCTAGCAGGGCCCATGCTGAAGCAGCAGCAGCACAGTCAGCAGCGCTGGTCTGCTGCTGATCGGCTCCTGATGAAGCAGTCTCCCGGCTGCTTATCCACAATCGGGGGTCACTTCCAGGGAAGTCTGACTTTAATACATTAGGACGGAATGGATCCACCCTACTTTGTACAAGACAAGATGTACTCCAAGTTGAAGAGAAGAAGAAAACAACTAGAAATGAGTAAAGGCTGAGTAGAGTTTTCGAAACATACTCTCCGTGGCACAATAGTTTAATCCTCGCCCTACGGGAGCTTTTTTCACCTTCGCCCTACGGGGGGCGGGGGGGGGGGCTGACAGCTCCCCTGTTAACCCGCGCACTGCAGAGGTTTGCGCCGAACACGAACTGCAGGGGGGGGCTGACAGGTCCCCTGTTAACCCGCGCACTGCAGAGGTTTGCGCCGAACACGAACTGCAGGGGGGGGGGGGGGGGCTGACAGGTCCCCTGTTAACCCGCGCACTGCAGAGGTTTGCGCCGAACACGAACTGCAGGGGGGGGGGGCTGACAGGTCCCCTGTTAACCCGCGCACTGCAGAGGTTTGCGCCGAACACGAACTGCAGGGGGGGGGGGCTGACAGGTCCCCTGTTAACCCGCGCACTGCAGAGGTTTGCGCCGAACACGAACTGCAGGGGGGGGGGGCTGACAGGTCCCCTGTTAACCCGCGCACTGCAGAGGTTTGCGCCGAACACGAACTGCAGGGGGGGGGGCTGACAGGTCCCCTGTTAACCCGCGCACTGCAGAGGTTTGCGCCGAACACGAACTGCAGGGGGGGGGGGCTGACAGGTCCCCTGTTAACCCGCGCACTGCAGAGGTTTGCGCCGAACACGAACTGCAGGGGGGGCTGACAGGTCCCCTGTTAACCCGCGCACTGCAGAGGTTTGCGCCGAACACGAACTGCAGGGGGGGGGGGGCTGACAGGTCCCCTGTTAACCCGCGCACTGCAGAGGTTTGCGCCGAACACGAACTGCAGGGGGGGGGCTGACAGGTCCCCTGTTAACCCGCGCACTGCAGAGGTTTGCGCCGAACACGAACTGCAGGGGGGGCTGACAGGTCCCCTGTTAACCCGCGCACTGCAGAGGTTTGCGCCGAACACGAACTGCAGGGGGGGGGCTGACAGGTCCCCTGTTAACCCGCGCACTGCAGAGGTTTGCGCCGAACACGAACTGCAGGGGGGCTGACAGGTCCCCTGTTAACCCGCGCACTGCAGAGGTTTGCGCCGAACACGAACTGCAGGGGGGCTGACAGGTCCCCTGTTAACCCGCGAACTGCAGAGGTTTGCGCCGAACACGAACTGCAGGGGGGGGGGGGGGCTGACAGGTCCCCTGTTAACCCGCACACTGCAGAGGTTTGCGCCGAACACGAACTGCAGGGGGGCTGACAGGTCCCCTGTTAACCCGCGCACTGCAGAGGTTTGCGCCGAACACGAACTGCAGGGGGGGGGCTGACAGGTCCCCTGTTAACCCGCGCACTGCAGAGGTTTGCGCCGAACACGAACTGCAGGGGGGGGGCTGACAGGTCCCCTGTTAACCCGCGCACTGCAGAGGTTTGCGCCGAACACGAACTGCAGGGGGGGGGGGGGCTGACAGGTCCCCTGTTAACCCGCGCACTGCAGAGGTTTGCGCCGAACACGAACTGCAGGGGGGGGGGGGCTGACAGGTCCCCTGTTAACCCGCACACTGCAGAGGTTTGCGCCGAACACGAACTGCAGGGGGGTTGATTTCCGCCCCCCCCCCCCCCGTGAGAGCTCGAAAACTACGCTACGTAGCGACAAGTGTAAAACGGTATTTGATAGCTTGATACAAGTTATATCGAAAATATTCCAATATTGTTTTAGGTCAGGCCTGAATTGAGGTCACCAGAGGCATCAAAGGTCAAATTTTCCAGTTTTTTTCCTGTTTTAGGACTTCGCTCCAGAAATTCTCATATCGCGGAAACTATGCTAGCTAGAAACAAACGGAAAAAAGCGATCGCCAGCCATTGAAATTTGCAATCGAAAAGGTGTCTTCAAATTTGATCTCAGCTCAATATTTGAGGCTCCAGAGGTCATAAAAGAAAAACATGCTGTTTTTTTTTTGCAAAACTGTTTTCGCTCATAATTTTGTATCTAACAAAGTTAACGGACAACTGTTTACGCCATTGTGTTTGTCTTGTCAAGACACTTCGAATCATATACATGGTGACCTTGTTAGATCAACTGCAAAATTTGACCTCAGGTCACGTGACCTTGACCTGAAGTCAAGACCCAAGTAGGTCATATTGCATATAGGGAGGAGACGCGTCTCGACGAGACAAACACATTGATGTCGGTTTTCCTTCTCTATCTTCATTATGTCGCGAGTTATAGACAAAAAAGTGATGGTGAACTCGGATGACCTCAAATGACCCCATGGGGGTCACTGAACAAAACTTACAATTGGATCATCAAGAATATCCCATAGTAACATGGTCCAGAAGTAATTGGACTAATATCATGCATATCCTTGAAATATCAAGCATTTAAATATTTCCCTATCGACTTATTATGGGGAGGTCACGAAATTAACCTGACCTTAGGTCACCGATATCAAAATTCCGAGATAAAATAATTGTAAGTACTTATGCCCTCATGACACCCTTTAAGTTTCAAACTGATCGGTGAGAAACTCTGGCTTTGGTACAACTGCAAACGTTTTTGGAGGTGGGGTCACTTGACCTGGTCTGGTGACCTGACCTGAGATGACACAAGGTCAATTTTTTCTTCAAAGTGTGGAAATTGACGTCCCAACAGGTGTGCAAAAACCCGACGGAGCTGCGCGCCGCCATTTTTTCGCCATCTGCGAAACACCAGAGGGGGGGGGGGCGGAAATCCCCCCCCCCCCCCCCCCCCTGCAGTGCGCGGGTTAACTTCCAAACCAAGCAACTTAGAGCAGTGCGGTAAGAACCAGCATGTTGCCTGTCTTGAGAGGAATCTAACAGTATGCGATTTTTAGGTTTCAAGTCAACGGGTGACCTTCCAGATCAAGTGATTGACCTCGGATCGACCACGTCCAGAACAGCGATTTTGCTGTCAGAAATCCTCAAAATGAGAAATTGATAAATGCAAATAGAAAGGCATGTTCCTAGACTAGTTTTGTCTCATAGATACAGAAAAGGTAATTATTTATTCGCATCTTGTCAAAAAAAATCAAAAAAGTTATTTAAAAAATGACGTCATGAGTTTTTTACACTTAGGGAGCCATCAATCAGTTAAAAATAGAGATATTGCTTTGAAATTTGGCTTGGGTATTGTCCATACTCAGTCCTCTCACATATATTCTGATTTTTCTAACATCTTTGAAAATTTTGATCTTGTGGTGATTTTTCCAAAAAATCAGTTTGTTTAATTTTAGGGATCAAAAACCCAAAATTTCAGAAATCCGAGATTGCCATTTTCAAGAGAATGCCATTTTGTATCTTTGCTGAATTGCGTTTGCAATTTGCTTCAAAACTGTTTTCTACGATTGTTTTCCCAATATTTGTCGTTTTTCCACCAACACGACGTCATCAAAACATATCTCCCAAACTACTAAACCAATTTCAATTAAATTTGTACAGCATACGTATGATTGTTGTTAACTCAGCTACTGAAATTTTCAGCAAGATGCGCCACATGTGTAAACAGTTACTCAAGAAAAACATCAGGGGGCTGTAAGGTCCCCTGCCCTCGCAACCCTCAGGTCACAACCCTCAGGTCACAACCCTCAGGTGACAACCCTCAGGTCACAACCCTCAGGTCACAACCCTCAGGTGACAACCCTCAGGTGACAACCCTCGCCCGTAGGGTGAGGGTTAATAAGCTCCGTATTCAACCATACCTGCCAACTTAAAGGGAGTGTGCCTACTCACATCGCTTATTTGGGGTTATTAACACTGGTTTATGGAACATAATTGTCTGAATCAAACCATGCCTTTCATTTTTCCAGATTCACACTAGTTGCCGAGATATTCCAGACCCCAGGAACTGGCTGGTAGCAAAAAGTTATAGGGTAGACCCCAGAGAGCTTCCGCTACTAGAAGTACTGCAACTATCGATTCAACTGCTAGCATATCATTAGCGCCGGCCAATAGCATTTCGACAAAACAGTTCGTGCGCGCTGATAGCAGCAGCCGAACTATACCGTCTGCCTGTCCCCCTACTCGCAACGCCTGATGGCCATTTTTCGACGAAGATATAAACTAAAGTTCACAGTGGCAAGAATATGCTGTGCAAAAATTGTCCATCTTGCATGATGTGACCGTAATTGCATTGTCTTAGGTGGGCCGTTTTATATAACACCCTGTGAATAATTGTTTCCATCTCATTGTAGTGACGATCGTTTTATCGATATCGAAACAAAAAATAAGTAAAAAGAATATAAGTGAAAATTCAACTAATAGATGTTAATCCAGATGTTAATTATATCGTATCCAACAATCAAATCAATAGCTAATTACCGTATGATTTTTTTGACATTCCAAAACAGTAGGCACACTCTTTAAGTCATGCATAAATGTATTGCAAGCTTCGCTTCAAAGCATAGTATTTCACCCCTCAGTCATCTCGCCAAAGCGCCACACATGGACATTGAACATGTGTACCCAGCGCCCGCTGCTCATGTCTTGTTTCCAGGCACAGCCGTCTTAGAATCGGCCAGGCCTTGCCGGCACGATTAGCCAACCGCAGACTTTTCGGAAACTGTTGCAACGCCAGAATCAAACGAGGTGATCCAGTGCTGCGCTCTCCAGGTGTGAGCGACACGATTTCCAGTAGCCGGCCTGCAACGTGTCGACATGGCCCCGCCTCGCTGATGGGGGGGGGGGGGGGAGGTGACAGTGTGGCAGTACTCGTCAGTAGGGTAGTAGGTGGCAGTAGGGGTACCCGCCTCGCTGATGGGGGGGGGGGGGGAGGTGACAGTGTGGCAGTACTCGTCAGTAGGGTAGTAGGTGGCAGTGGGGGTACCGGCCGGTAGGTATCGGTACAGTACCGGTAAGTCAGTGGTCTGTGTCGTACCCGCCACCGCCGCCGCCCAGTCAGCTGACCGACATGTAAAATGCCCAGCTCAGGCGTCAGTACGATAGCATTGGATAGCTCAGCACGGGTTTCCAGGTAGCTACACCTTTTCCCGGCTGACAGGGGCCACCGCGGCCGGCCTGGGACGAGCATCAGCTGCAGGCTCGCGGCCGACGGCGGAGCAAGGTGTAGCCCCCCCCCCCCCCCCACGTCTTGGACCGGACTCAAGTATTTGACGCTGCCTCGTCTGTGGCCCGGGTCGGCTGATTGAACTGCGACGCCACAGCTTCGATTCGGGGCTGTGGCTGGGCCAGCCGCCGGGTGTTCAGGTCACAGGTACACGGCGTACCGTACGCGGGCGGCTGCGCAGCTCTGAAGGCCCGGCGCCGGGTGTTCAGGTCACAGGTACACAGCGTACCGTACGCGGGCGGCTGCGCGGCTCTGAAGGCCCGGCGCCGGGTGTTCAGGTCACAGGTACACAGCGTACCGTACGCGGGCGGCTGCGCGACTCTGAAGGCCCGGCGCCGGGTGTTCAGGTCACAGGTACACGGCGCACCGTACGTGGGCGGCTGCGCGGCTCTGAAGGCCCGGCGCCGGGTGTTCAGGTCACAGGTACACAGCGTACCGTACGTGGGTGGCTGCGCGGCTCTGAAGGCCCGGCGCCGGGTGTTCAGGTCACAGGTACACAGCGTACCGTACGCGGGCGGCTGCGCGGCTCTGAAGGCCCGGCGCCGCGTACCGTATCACCCGCACTGAGCTGCAGCCGTCACCGACCGGCAGATCAGAGATCAGATCATTCCTTCCTCCGGAATAGCGATTTGTCCACTGGCTGACGAACGGAGTTTGGCCACAACATCTCCGTGCTAGTGAGGATAAGATAAATATAATGCTGGTTAAACTATAGTTACCTCCCTCGACATCGTGAACGGCGAAACACGAAAAAACACCTTGGACACGAAAATTGACTAGTTTTTCCTTACATTGTATTTGTGTTAAAGGGAAATATTCACCTTTTCCACAAAAATGGTGTTATTACTTGAAATCGATAGACGAGACCAAAATATATTGTAAATTTATCACATTTTGCAAGAACAATTCCCAGGGGCGTAACCACGAGCTCAAAGTTACTGGGTACACTGGCTGACCACAAACGCTTAGTCCTGTCCTGACCCCCCCCCCCCCCCCCAAGAAAAAAAAATACACGAATTTAAGCCACTTCAATTTTTGGTGCCGAGATTTTTAACGTTTTCTATTTTCTTTTCTTAATTTTAACTCTATTTTATACAGCTGCATCATTGGGAACTGATGGGCTGTCGCGTCTCCCTAATGCCGATGACACAGCCTACATCAAATCCTTATATTGTTGTAGTTGCGCCCATAGCGGGGCGCCCCGGCTCCAGCGGCAGCAGGGCGCCTACAGGGGCGCGACGTCAAAAAATGGTACTTACAAATTGGCGTTGGGGCGACATTACACGGTATTTGCTTGTACGGGCGCTTATTATCCGGTTTAGAGGGCACCGGTTCCGCTCCATGGGGGTGGCATTTGCCTCTAGGGGGCGATTTACTTCTAGGAATGCTCATGGCCCAATGCCCAAGGGCGCCTGTACTGTTCGGGGCCGCAAATTGCATCTAGAAAAAAACGTATGGGGGGCGCCTTCAACGCCGGCCAAAAATGGTACGAACATTC
The DNA here is from genome assembly GCA_036785665.1 of Chirona hameri. Classification (NCBI taxonomy): domain Eukaryota; kingdom Metazoa; phylum Arthropoda; class Thecostraca; order Balanomorpha; family Balanidae; genus Chirona; species Chirona hameri. The sequence continues at coordinate 23,939 of JAXIVJ010010497.1, forward strand.
CGTACCGCACGTAGAGGCGGCTACGCCCATGGGCGCCTATTGCCCGGTAAGGGCACCAATGGAATGACAGGGGCGCTCGTGGAATGACCCAATGGCCCGGAGGGACACCTTCGGCCCGGAGGCGCATTCGGCGCAAAAGGGAGATGGCATGGCCCCATGCCCCCCCCCCCCCCCCCGCCCACACACACACCACCCTGAATGCGCCACTGCTTGCTACATTATGTGGTAGGCTATCAATAACTTCTTGATCTGTTTTCGTAGAAGGAACTTAAGGAAAACTACCGTCGCCTCAAATATCCACCATAACTGCTTATTTTGAAGGATATTCTTTACACGGTGCACCTCTAATATACAGATTAGCAGAAATTGCGTGTCATTCTATAACAAACAAAAAAGCGTGTATTGAGTACTCCCCGGCACAATAACAAAAGTAGCAAAATAGTCGAGCGGCAAGCCTTTGTCGGGCCGCATCTATGAACATGGCCATGTCTGAACATCTGTCTGGCTAACAAGAGGCGCCTGTGAGGGCAACATTTACCCAAATGTATCCCTCTTGCGTCGCTAATCATACAAACTTCTGCAATCATAACGTAGTTATCATACGACACGGTGTAGGCTCTGGGTCACCGGTTGACCTAAAATTATCGAACTAGGTATTTTGGACTTTGTCTGGTCACAAAGAACACGCCTGTTTGTTGTTTGAATGCTGTAGCACATTTAGGGGCGAAGCGCCAAACCTATGCTCGATAAATAGCCCCAGGGCATATTTTTTCAAGCGTAACCTCGCAACACATCAGGTTGTATATATCAAGCGTTTACAATTTCCCAGACACATTTTTTCCATATCTTTTGCAAATACTTCATGCAACCTGATGCCAAATTGTCAAAAAAATCCGAGGGGGCAAACGTTGCCAAAACTCAAAATATTTCATTTGACCTGACTAGGTCAACGGTCACTTTAAGGTCACGGGGAAAAATGACTGATTATGAAAGCTAGAACATTTCTCTGTCGATTGTCGACAACTGCATCTTCCTGTGATAATTTATCGCTTTTATCGCTGAGTTATGGACATTGACATCAATTGAAGCCTTCAAATATCAGTAACTTTTCATGACCTGTAACTTTGACCTCAGAGGTCATCTAGGGCTAAAATTGTGTGGCTATGAATCGTACAGGTACTAGGAGGAGTGTACAAAATTTCATCAATTTTGGGAGGGGTCGGGTCATATGTTGTGCAATTTGACATGAAATGACTCCTATATTGCTTGAATGGTTGTCGGTTTCCCGCAGGTAGGTGCTCTAGATGACGTCACACCTATCCCCAGCCCCATCCCATCCCGCCGCGGACCAGCCCGCTCAAGAGGGTGGGTAAGAGGGCAGCGGGCACCCCTGGTGACAAGTAATCTGCGCTGGTTGAATATGACATCCCACGATTATTTGTATGTCCATGGTCAATCATGTGATGAATTTATCCCAAGCCCTATATTGGGTGCATCCCGTAACCAAGCATAGCTGGTTGTCCTGGTCCCATAGCTTGTTGCCCTGGTCCCAACATTTGGCAATAAAATGGCATTAACTATCTTAATCATTAAGTCTTTCAATTTTTCAATCCAGCACATTTTATATAAATGCAAAGTGAACGCAACTATACGCTTGGTTGTTACTAAATTTAAAGGTTTCCTTGATATATTTTAAATTTGAAGAAACAACTTTTGTTTTTACTTTTGTATCCCTATTGACTTCTCGGCACATTTTAAAGTAAATAAATGCAAATTGGAGTCTTAATTTTTTACTGGATACATTACCCAGCAAAATGTGGGGTTTTGAATTTTACTGGGTACAGTGTACCCAGTGTACCCAGTGGTGGTTACGCCCATGCAATTCCTACCGAGAGATATTTTAAGTCAAAGTTGATAAGCGATCCATGCTTATAACGACCAAGTACTTGGTAACGAATTTCGGATTCCGGGCTTGTCTCGCATTGTTTTTTGACACAATTGTATGGAAAATATGTCTATTGTCACTCTGTCTATTGTGATTATGTGCCCTAATATCCTTAACAATCAACAAACATTGAATAATAAGGTAACCAAATTAGCAGTTAACTTGGGCACGCTCCGACGGCCTAGTTAGCAGTGGCGACCCTCAATTTGTGAAAATGGGTTCATTTGTTTTCAACATTAGGCGTTGTATTGATGAACATCAACCAGCCATTCGGCAGTTTAAGCCCACTGGCCACTTCCTGGTACGGCGAACGTGAATTCGGGCACAGCGCCACCGCACGGTCTTCACCGCGTTCTGCAACGCAACTGCCCACGAGTCGGAGAGTTCCAGCGTCGTGAAGTGAAGTGACCCAATCTCTGGCCCTGAGGCAGCGAGCGGGTCACACCCGCTCCGTTGCCTGCAGGTCCGGTCACTCTGAGCGGAAGACGTCCCGTCCCGGCCGTCCAAGATGCCCCGCGGTCGCAAAAACGACCTGAAACCGGCGCGACCCATTCAGCTGCGCAGTCAAAACCGAAGTCCAGGCCCGGGCCAGGTCGGACCGACTGCGCCGCCGCTGGAGCTGCAACTTCCGCACCAGAAGCGAGAAGCGAGAAGAGAGAAAAGCGAGGGAGCGAGGGAGCGAGGGAGCGAGGGAGCGAGGGAGCGAGGGAGCGAGAGAGCGAGAAAGCGAGAGAGCGAGAGACCGAGAGAGCGAGGGAGCGAGAGAGCGAGAGAGCGAGAGAGCGAGAGAGCGAGAGAGCGAGAGAGCGAGAGAGCGAGAGAGCGAGGGAGCGATGGAGCGATGGAGCGAGGGAGCGAGGGAGCGATGGAGCGATGGAGCGATGGAGCGAGGGAGCGAGGGAGCGAGGGAGCGAGGGAGCGAGGGAGCGAGGGAGCGAGGGAGCGAGGGAGCGAGGGAGCGAGGGAGCGAGGGAGCGAGGGAGCGAGGGAGCGAGGGAGCGAGGGAGCGAGGGAGCGAGGGAGCGAGGGAGCGAGGGAGCGAGGGAGCGAGGAAATCCTGGCTACGTGCCTGCAAGTAAGCAAGAAGCATGATTTTCTCATTATGGCATGCCAGACCTTGCTCCCGCCCCATTGTGCACCGGTCAGCGGTCCACCGGTCAGCGGTCCACCGGTCAGCGGTCCACCGGTCAGCGGTCCACCGGTCAGCGCTCCATTGGTCAGCGGTCCACCGGTCAGCGCTCCACCGGTCAGCGCTCCACCGGTCAGCGCTCCACCGGTCAGCGCTCCACCGGTCAGCGGTCCACCGGTCCACTGGTCAGCGCTCCACCGGTCAGCGCTCCACTGGTCAGCGGTCCACCGGTCAGCGGTCCACCGGTCAGCGCTCCACCGGTCCACCGGTCAGCGCTCCACCGGTCAGCGCTCCACCGGTCAGCGCTCCACCGGTCAGCGCTCCACCGGTCCACCGGTCAGCGCTCCACCGGTCAGCGCTCCACCGGTCAGCGCTCCACCGGTCAGCGCTCCACCGGTCCACCGGTCAGCGGTACACCGGTCAGCGCTCCACCGGTCAGCGCTCCACCGGTCCACCGGTCAGCGGTCCACCGGTCAGCGCTCCACCGGTCAGCGCTCCACCGGTCCACCGGTCAGCGCTCCACCGCATGTCTCTCGCTCTCAGTCCGCTCCGCCGCCGCCCGGAAACATAGGCGGCGGCGGCGGCGGCGGCGGCGGTACAGCTGAGAGCCGATCTCAGCTCTCTGATACAGCTGAGAGCCGATCTCAGCTCTCTGATACAGCTGGCCGACAGACTGACTGACTGACTGACGGCCGGTTAGCCGGTAACACCACCACCGGCCACCACCGGCCACCACCGGCCAGCCGCAGCGGCCGTGAAGCCTCATTAGCTGCCGCCCACCGCCCAGCGGGCGGCCTGCCGAGCACGGCATCTAACACGCCAGCCGAGCGGCGGCGCGCGGCCAGGCGGCGTGCACGACGCAAAAACATCTCATTCATCGGCCGGCGAGAGTGAGAGTACAGGAATGGCGGGACAACTGCGGACGACACAGGTGTGGCGGGAGCTGTCGGCAGGAGGCCTCAACACACAGAGACGGACGGAGACGGACGGAGACGGACGGAGACGGACGGAGACGGACGGAGACGGACGGAGACGGACGGAGACGGAGACTGCCAGGGTGGCAGGAGACAAGCTTTCTGATACTGAGGTTGGAACAGCTCTCTCGCCCGCTCACCAGGCCACTGCTCGCAGGTGATGGTGATGGCGATCGCAGGTGATAAGACAAACGGAGACCAGGATATACGGGACACAGCGGAACTGGAACATACGGCAGAGGAGGAATAAGAGGAGGAGAAACAGACGAGACAGGCGACGGACCGAGCGACGAGGCAGGCGGAATATGGCGAGGGAAACAGCGGGGCCTTATAGGGCCCAGAGGGACCCACCCGGCGAGGTATAATGGGATACGGCGGGATACAGCGGGACACGGCGGGATACAGCGAGACACAGTGGGATATGCCGGGACAAAGCGGGATACAGTGGGATATGACGGGACACGGCGGGATACAGCGGGACACGGCGGGACATAGAGGAGTAAACGGAACACGGCGGGACATAGCGTGACGCCGCGGGATAGGACGTGCAGTTCAGAGAGATGCGGCGGGGTACGATGAAGACTCGTGCGGCTGACAGGAGGAGAGATTAGGAGCCGTGGGGATGCGGGGAGCAGCCGTCGGCACGGCACTCACTGGTACTGCGTGGGGATGCGGGGAGCAGCCGTCGGCACGGCACTCACTGGTACTGCGTGGGGATGCGGGGAGCAGCCGACGGCACGGCACTCACTGGTACTGCGTGGGGATGCGGGGAGCAGCCGACGGCACGGCACTCACTGGTACTGCGTGGGGATGCGGGGAGCAGCCGACGGCACGGCACTCACTGGTACTGCGTGGGGATGCGGGGAGCAGCCGACGGCACGGCACTCACTGGTACTGCGTGGGGATGCGGGGAGCAGCCGACGGCACGGCACTCACTGGTACTGCGTGGGGATGCGGGGAGCAGCCGACGGCACGGCACTCACTGGTACTGCGTGGGGATGCGGGGAGCAGCCGACGGCACGGCACTCACTGGTACTGCGTGGGGATGCGGGGAGCAGCCGACGGCACGGCACTCACTGGTACTGCGTGGGGATGCGGGGAGCAGCCGACGGCACGGCACTCACTGGTACTGCGTGGGGATGCGGGAGCAGCCGACGGCACGGCACTCACTGGTACTGCGTGGGGATGCGGGGAGCAGCCGACGGCACGGCACTCACTGGTACTGCGTGGGGATGCGGGGACCAGCCGACGGCACGGCACTCACTGGTACTGCGTGGGGATGCGGGGAGCAGCCGACGGCACGGCACTCACTGGTACTGCGTGGGGATGCGGGGAGCAGCCGACGGCACGGCACTCACTGGTACTGCGTGGGGATGCGGGAGCAGCCGACGGCACGGCACTCACTGGTACTGCGTGGGGATGCGGGGACCAGCCGACGGCACGGCACTCACTGGTACTGCGTGGGGATGCGGGGAGCAGCCGACGGCACGGCACTCACTGGTACTGCGTGGGGATGCGGGAGCAGCCGACGGCACGGCACTCACTGGTACTGCGTGGGGATGCGGGGAGCAGCCGACGGCACGGCACTCACTGGTACTGCGTGGGGATGCGGGGAGCAGCCGACGGCACGGCACTCACTGGTACTGCGTGGGGATGCGGGGAGCAGCACGACGGCACGGCACTCACTGGTACTGCCACCTGATAGCCGAGCGAGAAGACGCTGTAGTAACATTTCCGATAATACCAGACGGACCTGTCCACCACAGGGCGAACTTATCCGATTTAGGAAAATGTACGATAATAGCTACCGCCATCAGCATGCTTCTGGACACTGGCGGATCCAGGGGGCATCAGGGACAAATTCCCCCCCCCCCCCCCACACACACACACACAGGAATCGGGGGGGGGGGGGGTTCAATACAAGTATGCCGCCCCCGCCCCCCCCCCCGCGTACCCGATTTATCGTAAAATCGTAAAAATTGCCTTTGCAGCAGCCAAAATCCAGCTATCCACACTACAGAAACGAAAAATTTCGGCATGACACAACTTTGACAATTGCTTATACAAATTTGGAAAATGGGAAAATGAATTGTCTGGAAAATGTCTGGCAGAAGCTCTCCTTGGCTGTAATTGCTGGCACTGGCGGATCCCGGGGGCGGGGGCATCAGGGGAAAATGCCCCCCCCCCACAGGAATCTGGAAGGGGCATTCAATACAAGCACGCACGCGTTCCCTGCACTGAACGTGAAAACAATGATCTTGGGAGAAAATTTCATGAAAACGGATTTTTTTCTCTCGAGTGATTGAATTCGAAGTTTGTATATATCCCTTTCTTTCAATGATAGACTAAACAGCGCACCTGATGCAATTCAAGCAGCCCCGGTGATACTAAAATCGCGCCCCGCTGGAAGGGGGGGGGCAGAATCTGCCCCCTCCCGGATTTGCTCAATAACTTGAAAACTATGATAGATATGAACGTCAAACTTCCAGTACCTTATGCTGTATCAATGCTAAGTCTTATCACCAAATTCCAATGAAATTGATGTAGTTTTTTGGGAGATAATGACGTTTTAATGACGTCATGCCATGCTATTTTTGGTGGAAAAACGATATATGATTGAACAATCGTAGAAAATAGCGTTTTGAAGCAAATTTGCACACCAAAATCCGTCAAAAGAAAAGAAATAACATTCTCTTCAAAATGGCTATCTCGGATTTGCTAAATTTTGTGTTTTGGACCCCACAAAATACTTTTTTTGGGGGGGGGGGAAATCCACCAAATCATTTTTTTGTGAATTTGAAAAGTGAATTTTGTTGAGCTCGAATACCAAAAAAGGTGACCGGCCCAAATCCGCGGGAAAAAAATGGGGGTACCTTTTTGCCACAAAAAGATCCCCCCCCCCCCCCCACACACACACACACACAGAGAGAGAGAGAGAGAGGCTGGATCCGCCAGCGCTTCTGGATACGTTGACAAGACGATTGCTAGCAATAATACGCCACTTGGCGCTGATGTCTGCTTCCTCGAGATTATCTGCCTCCTCTGCTCTCTGGATTAGAGACCAGTACAGATATAAAACGCTGCAGCACGTCGGGGCGTGACGGGCCGTCGGACGGCCGTGTTTAGGCGGCCGACACGTCTGGCCAGAGCGCAGAGTCCGGCCGGGCAAGGGTCGCTCGCTCGCGCTCGGCTGCCGTCCCTCTGGCTGCCGGCCGCTCCGACTCGGTGCGGTGCCGGCCGGGGTGTGGGCCGCGGCCGTCCTGAGTCGCGGCAGGGAGCCGGTCGGGCGCCGGTCAGCCCCAGTCGGCGTGAGAAGGGTGCCCCGCGACCGACAGGGGCAGCGGGCCGGGCCGCGGGGAGCAGCGCAGGCGAGTGGCGCAACGGGCACTTGAAGACGCGGGGAGAGATATGATAGAGGGGAGAAGGAGAGGGCGGAGGGAACGGAGGGGCAAACTCGCGGACATCGACGAACCCCGGCCGGCCGCCGTCGAGCGAGCCCACCTGATCACAACACAGCGGAACGTACACACCCACACAGTCACACACAGGCGGTGGCGGCACGCCCCGTCTGCAGCGGCGTCAGGCACCTGTTCCAGACGGGCCGGCCGACTCGCCACCCCACGCCCCCTGTGCCTCTCACGCTCACGTGGCACAGCCCACGCAATGCAGGACCCACCTTCCATCCGGCGGAGCTGGTGCTGTCGCCCTTGTCTTTGAACCAGGGGATGTTGGTCACCATCCAGTCGTAGACCTGCGCCAGCGTCAGCCGCTTCTCCGGTGACGAGAGGATCGCCTGCGTGATCAGGTCGGCGTAGCTGTGCGGACCCCACGCGTTCCGGCGGTTCGAGTTCTTAGGCTTTGGAAGCACTGCCGTCGAATCGGAGGCGGGCTTGGCGGCCTCAGTGGCCATCGGTACGGTGCCCGGCTCGACTTTACAGATCAGCAGGCCACCACCGCTGCCGTTGTGTCCAGGGGACGGCATCAGAGTCGCCGGCTGTTGCTGCTGCTGCTGCTGCAGCTGCGCCTGCTGCTGAGGTGGCTGCGGCTGCTGCTGTGGCGGCGGCGGCGGTGGTGGTGGTGGCGGTGGTGGCGGCGGTGCGTTTTGGTGGAAGTTCTGCTGCTGTATGTCCCAGGTGGAGGCCTCCGGCAGGTCGTCCAGCGGGTGCTGGTTCTCCACATAGTCCTCGGGCCGCGGCAGGGGCCAGGTGTTGGCGCGAGACCGCTGCTGCGGCTCCAAGTTGGGGTCAAAGTTCTCCTCACCGGAGACGTCCGACATCTCTACGAACTCCACTGTGGCGTCTCTTTCTCTCAGTCTGTCACACGGCACACGCCACACGCCTGTCCGACTGCGTGCGCGTCTCAGTCCGTGTCGGGCGGTGCGGCTCACTGAGCGCGGCGTCGCGGTGTCTCCATGTCGCACGTCCGGCACCCTCTGTGGAGCGGCACGAGCCGGCGGCGCTGACTCTGCTCTGAACTCTGAACCGCCGGCCGCCTCGCTGCGTCGCCCGCCGCCCGCCGGCCGACAGCTGATAACCAGGCGTGACGTCACCGCCAGCAACCCTTCGGCCCCGGCCACGAGATGTCGCCCCGGTCCGGCCGCCTAGCCGAGCCGAGCTGAGCGCAGGGGAGGGGGGGGGGGCTAATGCACGCATTTCTATGCTTGGGCCGTCTGCGATCTCTCCCGACGTGCGGCGCCGCGCTGAAAGAAGGCGAGCGGTGGGCAAAATGTGGGCAACGACGCGGCCGCCACCGCCGCCTGAGCCGCCCTAGTCTGGTGGTGATCTGTGACACAGTGGCGACAGTGACGACAGTGGTGATAGTGACGACAGTGGCGACAGTCCCACACAGGTCCGTACCCCCGGGCACAGCAACAGTGCAACACAGTCATCCCTGGTATAGCAGCGGTGACAGTCCTCCCAGACATAGCACTGGTGACAGTCATCCCTGGCATAGCACCGGTGACAGTCCTCCCAGACATAGCACCGGTGACAGTCCTCTCAGACATAGCACCAGTGACAGTCCTCTCATACATAGCACGGGTGACATTCCTCCCAGACATAGCACTGGTGACAGTCCTCCCAGACATAGCACCGGTGACAGTCCTCTCAGACATAGCACCAGTGACAGTCCTCTCAGACATAGCACCAGTGACAGTCCTCTCAGACATAGCACTGGTGACAGTCCTCCCAGACATAGCACCAGTTACAGTCCTCCCAGACATAGCACCACTGATAGTCCTCCCAGACATACCACCACTGACAGTCCTCTCAGACATACCACCACTGACAGTCCTCTCAGACATACCACCACTGACAGTCCTCCCAGACATATCACCAGTGACAGTCCTCCCTGGCATAGCACCAGTTACAGTCCTCCCAGACATAGCACCGGTGACAGTCCTCCCAGACATAGCACCAGTGACAGTCCTCCCAGACATAGCACCGGTGACAGTCCTCCCTGGCATAGCACCGGTGACAGTCCTCTCTGGCATAGCACCAGTGACAGTCCTCCCAGACATAGCACCAGTGACAGTCCTCCCAGACATAGCACCGGTGACAGTCCTCCCAGACATAGCACCGGTGACAGTCCTCCCAGACATAGCACCAGTGACAGTCCTCCCAGACATAGCACCGGTGACAGTCCTCCCAGACATAGCACCAGTGACAGTCCTCCCAGACATATCACCAGTGGCAGTCCTCCCTGGCATAGCACCACTGACAGTCCTCCCAGACATAGCACCGGTGACAGTCCTCCCAGACATAGCACCAGTGACAGTCCTCCCAGACATAGCACCGGTGACAGTCCTCCCAGACATAGCACCAGTGACAGTCCTCCCTGGCATAGCACCGGTGACAGTCCTCCCTGGCATAGCACCGGTGACAGTCCTCCCTGGCATAGCACCAGTGACAGTCCTCCCAGACATAGCACCGGTGACAGTCCTCCCTGGCATAGCACCGGTGACAGTCCTCCCAGACATAGCACCGGTGACAGTCCTCCCTGGCATAGCACCGGTGACAGTCCTCCCTGGCATAGCACCGGTGACAGTCCTCTCATACATAGCACGGGTGACAGTCCTCTCAGACATAGCACCGGTGACAGTCCTCCCAGACATAGCACCGGTGACAGTCCTCCCAGACATAGCACCGGTGACAGTCCTCCCTGGCATAGCACCGGTGACAGTCCTCCCAGACATATCACCAGTGACAGTCCTCCCTGACATAGCACCGGTGACAGTCCTCCCTGGCATAGCACCGGTGACAGTCCTCCCAGACATATCACCAGTGACAGTCCTCCCTGACATAGCACCGGTGACAGTCCTCCCAGACATAGCACCGGTGACAGTCCTCCCAGACATAGCACCGGTGACAGTCCTCCCTGGCATAGCACCGGTGACAGTCCTCCCAGACATATCACCAGTGACAGTCCTCCCTGACATAGCACCGGTGACAGTCCTCCCTGGCATAGCACCAGTGACAGTCCTCCCTGGCATAGCACCGGTGACAGTCCTCCCAGACATATCACCAGTTACAGTCCTCCCTGACATAGCACCAGTGACAGTCCTCCCTGGCATAGCACCGGTGACAGTCCTCCCTGGCATAGCACCGGTGACAGTCCTCCCAGACATAGCACCGGTGACAGTCCTCCCTGGCATAGCACCGGTGACAGTCCTCCCAGACATAGCACCGGTGACAGTCCTCCCTGGCATAGCACCGGTGACAGTCCTCCCAGACATAGCACCGGTGACAGTCCTCCCTGGCATAGCACCGGTGACAGTCCTCCCTGGCATAGCACCGGTGACAGTCCTCCCTGGCATAGCACCGGTGACAGTCCTCCCTGGCATAGCACCGGTGACAGTCCTCCCTGGCATAGCACCGGTGACAGTCCTCCCTGGCATAGCACCGGTGACAGTCCTCCCTGGCATAGCACCGGTGACAGTCCTCCCTGGCATAGCACCGGTGACAGTCCTCCCAGACATATCACCGGTGACAGTCCTCCCTGGCATAGCACCGGTGACAGTCCTCCCTGGCATAGCACCGGTGACAGTCCTCCCTGGCATAGCACCGGTGACAGTCCTCCCTGGCATAGCACCGGTGACAGTCCTCCCAGACATATCACCGGTGACAGTCCTCCCAGACATAGCACCGGTGACAGTCCTCCCTGGCATAGCACCGGTGACAGTCCTCCCAGACATAGCACCGGTGACAGTCCTCCCTGGCATAGCACCGGTGACAGTCCTCCCATACATATCACCGGTGACAGTCCTCCCAGACATAGCAGCGGTGACAGTCCTCCCAGACATAGCACCGGTGACAGTCCTCCCTGGCATCATCATCATCATCATCATCATAACGTGTATTGTGTATTACATGCGCTGTGTGACACGATAATTATAGACATGGTGCAAAAGCAATACACGCGCTTAAATCAGCGCACCACGTCTGAGATCTGGGCACATACAAAGTTCCGTTTAGCTCCAGCCGCCGCCGCGGCGCGAGGCACCCAACACTCCGCTATGGGAAGAGAACGATACCAGCTACCGCACAACTCGCCGCGGACACCAGCCACATTAACGTCAATAATAATCATGCTAATTTACATGCTAGTGAATGAAAGGCTAATTTACATGCTAGCTAGTGAAATGAAAGGCTTAAATACACGCACAAAAAATGGAGATATAATTTGTGTCGTCATTTCAGCCGAACTCCCCACTCAAAAATGTTCGGCGACACCCCTACATGGCACCAATCTCTCCGGCGTCGGCGGTCGGGCGGTGGCCCGCGAGTTTCAGTCTGCCTGAGTTCAGAAGGAATTTTTGTGTTATGTTGCTGATCATGCGTGTTCTATGTTGCTCAGGCACGTAGCCAAGGGGGAGGGGCGACGGGTGCGGTCACCCCCCCCCCCCCCCCCCCCTTCCCCCTGGAGGCCAGGAGGGCCCTTTTCGGCGCGCGCAGCGCGCCGAAAAGGGCCGACGAGACCGCGCAAAGCGCGGTATCATCGGCTCTTTACCACGCGAAGCGTGGTCTTTAGAGAGTTTAGAGCACTTCAGAGCACAGTTCGCCATGGGCTGGGCCTGGGCTGGGCCTGGGCCGGGCCTCAACTTTAAAGAAATCACTGGGCTCTGGATGGGCCTGGGTCTGATAGTTTTGAAGTAATGCGCGCGTCGCACAAGCTCAGGTTAGAGCTAAAAAATATTTTAACTTGCAGTTCACTTACGCAGCAACACACTGTTGCTGTGGCTATGGTTTTTTTTTGGTTAGCATAGTTGGTTCATTGTTTCACATTTATAGTATACAAGTAAATATGCTAGGATAATTATTGCAAATTTTGTGAAAATAATTATATGCTTAATCTGAACGGGTCGGACCGGGCCTGGGCCTCAATATTATGAATTTGAACGGGCCTGGTCCGGACTGGACTTGGTGTTCATGGGCCTGGGCCGGGCTGGGCTGGGGGCAGTGGTGGATCCAGGGGGGGGGCGTAGGGGTTGAAGTCCTCTGCCTTAGAAAACAGCGCCCTCGGACACTGCGGCGCCGTTCTTGCAAAGGATCTGCCGGCGCCGAAGGCGCCGTAGCGTTCTCGGGAGGCCGCCAGGGCGCCCTTGCGTCTACCGACAGCATCCTAGCACTCTTGAAAGACAACCTGGCACCCTCAGAAGACATCTTTCCGCATCATGTCGCCCTCGGAAAACATCTTGCCGCCCACGGAAGCCATTTTGCCGCCCTCAGAGTGCATTATGCCGCCTTCGGAGTTCGGAAGACGTCTTGCCATCCTCGGAGAACGCTGTAGCGCCCAAAGTTGCCGTCCAATAGCGACAAAAATGGTCTCAAACCATTCCCCGTGCCCATTTCCAGAATGACAAGCATACTTAAGGGAGCTCTTCGACCTTCACACAAAAAAAAGTTAGCGAAAAAAGATAGGAGCTACAGAGTATACAAGTAAATAGAAAAAAAGAAAGGTAAAAAGGGGATAAAAATATAAGAATGCTTGTCATCCTGGAAATGGCCACGGGCATCCGTTTGAAACCATTTGTGGTTGCAAACCGGACGCAAAACTTTGGGCCGCTACAGAGTTCCCGTCCTTTTATATTTAATTTGACCTTGAAGGAGATCTGTAAGGTCAAAAATGGACGATGACGTTTGGAAACAGGAGGTTCGATTTGACCTTGAGACAAAATGTCGTAAATCGGTGACGGACGCTGAAACGTTTATGTCCCTTGATTGGCTCGCGCAATAAGAACGACTCAAATGTCGTAACACAAGATTTTACCCCTTGTTTATCCACAGTATTGCAACTTAGTTTTCCGATGTTGCGACAATATATTTTTTTGCTTCTCGGGCTACTGTAGTTAGCCGGAGAACACAAAAGCATGTGAATCTTGGGAATCATGTGAACTTACGTATACGTAGATCCGCAGTCGGACCTTCGATCATGCCACCAGACTTTCAAAAGCGTCCCGCGCCCGCTGGTGTATTCAGCCGAACGCGCCCCCGCTGGGGGGGGGGGGGGGGGCATATTCTGCCCCCTCGTTATCTTCTGAACAATAACCGCAGCGAGACGCGCAAAGGGGCAATCGAAAGCGCTCAATGAGACGCATGTAAAGCATGCGTGAAATGTCAAAAAAGTAAAGTCATGTCAGGTCACGGTCAGATGAAATGTCAAAAAGAGGTATTTGGGTTGATTTGCTATACTTTTCCATTTAAGCCTTATTGTAGCGTACTTGCAATTATGGCAGAAAGTGCTCTAGTTATCTTCCGCATAAGGGACATTGAGATTGTAAGCAAATCAAGGGCAGGTCAGAAAATATAACTATGGGCAAAAGTCTACGAAAGGTCATGCGACACATGTTTTATGGGTTATTTTAAGTAGAATGTGATAGTAGTAGCAGTTCACTCAATTTTAATTGGGTTGATAGGATTGCTTGGAGTAGTTCAGGTCAAGGTCAGGTTGCATAAGGAAAAAAATTGAAATTGATTAATATAAATAAGAAGTAATGTTTCTAGACAGTTGTGTTCTAGTATGGTCTAAATACAGCGGTGTGCATTGTATTTGGCATTGTATCTGGTAATGAAAAGCCATAAAATACAATTTAAAAATAGACGCCATAAGTAAATCATACTTGGGAGCCACAAGTCAGTCAAAAATAAAGATTTTACATTGAAATTGGCGTGGGTATCGTTCATACTTGGTTAATATATATTCCGTTGTTTGTAATATCTTCGAAATTTAGATTTTTGTGGAATTTTTTCCCAAAACAAATCAGTTTTTTTTTGGGGGGGTAGAGGGGTTAGGCCATTTTTGGGTAGTGGTATTTAGTTAGAGAAATTTTTCATTTTCTTTGTCATTTGTAAGTTTGTTAAATTCGTTATTTGCTGGGGACGGGGGGGTTCTCGATTTATCGTCGTTTGTCACCAATAATGGTTGCGTTGTTGTCCACTAAGCGATTGCATGACCTGACTCACTAAGCGTATATTCAACTACTTCACCAATTTTAATGACATCAGTTGGGAAAACTACGGGGAGAGGCGATCTAAAAATGGATTGATCAAAAATTAGGTCGTGACGTCATCAAAATGGAGCGGAGACATGCCCTTATAAGGAGATCCGATCTAAAAATGGATTGATTTCTGACATTCACACCTTCAAACACCCTACCCCTCAAAAATGCCATCAACCCTGGATTTTGTTTCGGTTGAAACTACACGACTCGCTTACTATCATATTGTCTTGTACCTGGAATGATCATACCCTTACTTTGGAGATATGGCCAAAGTAAGTATCGGCGATCTCAATTTCGGATCGCAGCAGCCTAAGCCTCAGCGATCTAAATTTGGATTCGCCACCTGACCTCACGATCTAAAATTGGATTAGCCAGCTAGGACGACCGATCTAAAAGTTGATTTCACGCTGTGGTCGCTAGGCGCTCGCGGATTCAATATTTAGATGTCTCGTTTACAGTGGAATAAAGGCAATGGCGAATCTGGTGCTCATTATCTATGGTCCTATTTATTATTCCGATATTAATGGACTAGGTATGGTCGCAGTGTTGTAGCTCCAATATGACCTGCCTAGCAGTATGCGCTGTTGCTCAAAGAAGTGTACTGGCAGTGAAGATTATGCATAAATATGGGCATAGAAATAAAAAATATCGATCTATTTTTGTATCGCCTCCCTGTAGTTTGCCCAACTGGCATGTTGAAAGAAGACGTAGAAATGATGCAACGTAAGGTACGGAACGTTTCACGTCGTATCTATCATAGTTTTCAAGTTTTGAAATATTCCGGGAGAGGCAGATTCTGCCCCCCCCCCCCTCCGAAGTGATTCGTCCCGATGGAATATTGACAGTATTGGCGCCAAAGGCATGGTCTTTGGAGCCCAATATGCCGCCCTGTCGGGCCTGAAGAAAATGCTAAGAATATCCTGGGAATCCGCACTGGCCTGAGGAGGTTGGTGGGACCGTGACAGCATGGGGTTCAGAGGGCCGTTAGTGCGACCACTGCTCAGGGGCCTTATGGAAAGACCAGAGGGCCACTACTGAAAGACCAGAGGCCCTTCGATGTTAAAAGAGCCTGTGCATGTCAAATGGGCCCATGGCCAGACCGAAAGGGCCCCTGAGCGGGTCAAGAGGGACCCCTGAACACGTTCGAATGGGCCCCTAGCCAGCACAGAGGGGCACCCTAGGTAGGTCGAGAGGCCCCTGGGCATGTCGGCAGGGCCAAAACCGCCAGCGCAGTCCTTACCAGGCCATAAGGGCCCCTGAGCAGGTTGGAGGGCCCCTGGGCAAATCAGAGGACCCCTGTGAAATTAAAAGGGCCCTTGTGCAGGCCAGAGGGGCCCCTGACCAGACCAAAAAATCCCCTAGGGGTGGGTCGAGGAAGGGCCCCTGAACGTACCGAATGGGCCCATGGTCAGCACGGAGGGGCCCCAGGGCAGGTCAGGTCGGATGGCCCTCGGAGCATGTCGCAAGGCGATAAAGCAGCCAGCGCAGTCCCTTGCCAGGTCGGAAGGGCCCCTTAGAAGGCTGGAGTGCCCCTGGAGAGACCAGGGGGCTCTGGAAAGTTCAAAGGGCCCCTGTGCTGATCGGAGGGGCCACTGACCAGACCAAAAGGGACCCCTGGGTGGGTGAGAAGAGCCCCTGAACATGCCGAATTGGCCCCCTAGCCAGCACGGAGGGGCCCAGGGAAGATACGGAGTGGCCCCTTGAGCATGCGCGCAGGGCGACGAAGCAGCCAGCGCAGTCCGACCAGAAGAGTCGCTGGGCAGATCGGAGGGGCTCCATGGGCAAATCAGAGGGGCACCTGGCTAGACCAAAAGGGGTCACAAGGGCCGATCGGAAGGGCCCTTGAACATGCGGATGAGTTCCTAGCCAGACTGGAGGAGGCCCCTGGGCAGGTCGGAGGGGCCCCCTGATCATGTCGGCAGGGCGACAAAGCAGCCAGTGCAGCCCCTGGCAGGTCGGAAGGGCCTCTGAACAGGCCGAATCGGTCCCTTGACACACAAAGGGAGCTTCGTGGAAGGTCAGGGGAGTCCCTGGTCAGACCGGAAGGGCAAAAGCACGTAGAGATCACAGATGAAGATTTAATAGAAAGAGGACTTCCTCCACGATACAAATATTAAAAGCGGAGCGTTTGGGTATATTGTTAAAACCCTTCGTCAGTGTGTTACAAATATACCCGAAAGGTCCTATTTTTTTTCTTGTAGAGTAAGCTCTCTTTGTATTTGATATATATCACCCACTCCACATCATGTCTTTTCACTTCGCGGATCTCAGATGAGTCCCTGAACAGGTCGGAAAGGCGTTGAAAAGGTCGGACGGGCCCCTAGACGATCTGAAGGGACCCTGGCCTTTCAACAGTAAGAATGCAGTTGTCCAGGAAAACAAATATAAATTTTTGCGCCGCTCCGCGGCGTAATTTAACGACAAATTTTATGATATGCGGGTTAGAAAAAAACGGCCCGTTTCTCGGCGCGGCGTGTTATGTTGCTACTTTCCTATATAATTGGACAAAATAGTTCACTTTAACACTTTTTTACCGCACTTTTAAACGCACAATATAACATTGCTAGAGGTCCGCACCATACGCAATGCGACGCATTGATGAGAAAGCATATCCAGGGCATAAGACTCAAAATTTTCGTGCCGCTCCGCGGCGCAATTTGTTTAATAGTTCCAGGTTTTAATAGTTCCTCTTAGACATATTCAAGTTGATATAGCGGATTCCAAATTGGTGTCGCTGGTTCCAAACTTGATATGGCAGTTGGCTAACTCCAGCTCCTAAAAGTTGTATGGCCCATGCATACCTGTCATACTGCATTTTCCATCCTTGTAACGTGCCTTATCATTCCGTTTTGTCTGGCCCTTTCAACGCTTAGGAAGGGGCCCTTTCAACGCTCGGAAGGGGCCCTTTCGAGGCGCCGCCCCCCGGACGAATCCTGGATACGTGCCTGGGAGGCGGTTTGCCCTTTACTGTGCCTAATCCGTAATAGCGAGGTGGCTTTGCTACAGAGTTTGTCACGGGCTGGGCCGGCCCTGCGGGCCATGGGCCGGGCCTGGGCTGGGCCTCAACTTTAAGGAAATCACCGGACTCTAGACGGGCCTGGGCCTGATAATGTTGAAGCTCAGGTCAGAGCTGAACAATATTTCAAACAGCAGTTCACTTACACAGCAACACACTGCTGAGTGGCTGTGGCTTTTTGTTTGTTTTTGGTTGGCATAGTTGGTTCATGGTTTCACATTTATAGTATACAAATAAATATGCTAGGATAGGGATTGCAATTTTTTTGAAAATATTTATATTTTTAATCTGAACGGGCCGGACTGGGCCTGGGCTTCAATATTATAAATTTGACCGGCCTGGTCCGGGCCTGGGCTTGGTGTTCATGGGCCTGGGCCGGGCCGGGCTGGGGGGTTATTGGGCCCGTGACGACACTGCTTTGCTACGCTCAAGTGTTCTGTATGGGCTGCCTTGAAGTTTTAGTTGACGCTATTAAATGGAAAGCCTCTGGAAGACTATTCCATAGTCTTGTAGTGTCGGGGATAAACGATTTTGTTTAATGACGACGTCCGATTGGATGGTAGTGTTTGCGAATGTGCGTTACGAAGAGTTCTGCCAGTTTCTTGTTGCCTGGTTTCGGGAATGATTGCTGTTAAATACTCAGGAATGGGTGCTTGTTCGTATTGTAATTTTCTGTAAAAAGTGGAGTGAGTCCCATCTAAGATCACGTCTGATCGCCTCAGATGACGTTTGGAGTTCAGCTCCTGTTACCAGTCTGGCTATTCTATTCTGAAGACGCTCAAGCCTTATTTCGTCCGTAATCGTCGAATGTCAGTCGTATATGGCGTCACAGTAGTCAAAGTACGGCAGTATGTAAATATGATATATTTGATTTAGTATGTTTCGTGTGATGATGTGTGCTATTTTATACAGTGGACTGAGTGCCTTGTTAACCTTTCTCACAGTTGTTTTTACATGGGCCTGAAATCGCATGTCTTTGGAAATGGTGAACCCTAAGCTGTTGTGCTCTTCAACTAAGTGGTGTGTTGTGTCCTGAGAGTGCCAGTCGGGGATGCTTATATGTTTTTTTATATTACTAAATGTTTGTTGTATTGTTTGTGTCCGGTTAAACGTTATCGCCCATTGTTTGGCGACATCTCGTGGCCGGGGCCGAAGGATATCAACGCTTCAATAGCGTTGATATCCATGTCGAGGATAAGAAGCTAAAATGTTATTAATTCAATTCAGCGTTACGAGGAGCCGAAGACGAAGGCGATGGCTTCGTTATGATGTTGGCATTTATTTTTGGCCGCTAAATGGTACCTGTGGATCTGGAGGAGCTGGTGGAGATGGCTTGGGGAGATGGTCCTGACCTGGTCCCCACTATTAGCTCTTCGGTCCAGCAAGTTGGGCACCGCTAGAGCAAACTTCCGGGTGCCGATGTCCGCGTATTTGCGTTCTCGTCGCCTTTTTCGGAACTCGCGCGACTAGCTAAACATGTAGCCCGCTTGAAAGATTAATATTTTATGAAGGGAGTGGGCCCTGGTATAATTTATTTTCACATTTGCCAAATTTGTATAAGCAATTGCGAAACTTGTGTCATGCAGCGAAGCGGCGCGAAGTTTCCATTTTTAACTATGGATAGCTGAATTTTGACTGCTGCAAAGGCAATTTTTACGATAGATTGTTAACTTTCCCCGCACAAAGTGTGTGTGTGTGTGTGGGGGGGGGGGGTGGGTCAACCATCCCACCTTATGAGGGTGGGTGGGGGGGGGGGGGGGGGGGAGGGGTTCCGGCCCCCCGACCCCCTCCCGTCGGTGACGCCCCTAGCATGTTGCCGATGCAATTTTCTTTGCTGTCCTTTCGAAGCAGTGGTGTGTCGAAGGAAACACGAAGGAAATTATCCGTAACTGACTGAGCCCCATTTCTACGTCGTATTTTTCATATTCCAATCTTGATTTTAATAGGTATTACATGATAACTGGAATCAGCTTCTGCCATAAAAAGTGTGTGTGTGTGTGTGGGGGGGGGGGTGGGGTACGACCCCCAACCCCCGTCGGCGACGCCCCTGGTGCCATGCACCCGTTTTCCCCCTTTGAAGGATGTCATTCAAGGAGAAAATAGAAAGACATTCTTTCAAAAGACCAAATTTTGCCAGACCAAGACCCAAATTTCGGCAACGCCGAAATTTTAGCAGTGCTATTTCGGCTTTGCGAGGGAGACGTGTCTTCAATCTATTGCTGTCGAGAGCTTAACCGTGTGCCAAGTATCTTAAATTCATTTTTGGGTTATCTTATAGATTGCAGATTCAGGCACAATTATTTATATCCAAGTGTCATGCACCAACGTAACATTATAGCCCTCTAAAATAACACTTTATTGATTTTTACGTTACCATAAAAAAACGCTCCAACCGCGCTACATCTCATGGTAAATGAAAGTCAGGAGCGTATTTAGTCACTGCACCATGCCCCCCCCCCCACCCTTGGGCGTCTAAGGCGCCCTCACGCACCGAAGGCGACTCATGCATCGAAAGCGCCCTCATGCACCGAAGGCGCCTCATGGAATGTGAGGCGCGCTCCGGCTGAATATGAGGCGCGTTCCACTGAATGTAAGGCGCGCTCCGATACACCTCTGAAGGCGCCTCTCCCACATACCTCTTAAGGCGCCCTCCCACATACCTTCAAAGCGCCCTCCCACATACTTACAGAGGCGCCCTCCGTTACACAATCTGAAGCGGCCCTCATTACACATCTGAGGGCGCCCTTCCACAAAGCTCCAAAGGCGACCTCAATACACATCTGAAAACGCTTTCCCACATGCCTTCAAAGGCGCCCTTTGATACACATATTCCTCTGAAGGCGCTCTTAACCATACCTCCAAAGGCGCCATCCCATATACCTCCAAAGGTGTCATCCGATACATATCTGAAGGCGCCCTCAATACATACCACCAAAGGCGCCCAGTGATGCACCTTTTAAACTTTGAAGGCGCCATCACACATACCTACTGGCTTGGTCCAAAAGGCGCCCTCCGATACATCTTCGATGGCCGCTTCCCACATACCTTCAAAGGCGCCCTCGAATACACTTTTGGGGGCGTTCTCCAATACATTTCCGAAGGCGCCCTCCGATACACCTGTGAAGGCACCCACCCACTTACCTCCAAGGCGCCCACCGATAGATCTCTGAAGGCGCCCTTCCACATAGTTCAAAAGCACCCTCAGATACATCTATCCGAGGCCCGAGGCGCCCTCCCTACATACATCCAAAGGCGCCCTTAGCTGAATGTCAGGCTGGGGCGCCTCTGGTCTCAGAGGTCGCCTCATAGAGCTATTTGGGAGGGCGCCCTCGGAGATGTATTGGATGGCGCCTTAAGAGGTATGTGGGAGGGTGCATTCAGAGGTGTATCGGAGGGCGCCTTTGGAGGCATCTGGAAGGGCTCATGCAGATGTGTACCGAAGGGCGCCCTTGGAGGTATGTGGGAGGGTGCTTTCAAAGGTGTATCGCGAGGTCGCCTTTGGAGTTATGTGGGATGGCGCCTTCAGAAGTGCATCGGAGGGCGTCTTTAGAGGTATGTGAGAGGGGCCTTCGGAAATGTATCAGAGGGCATGCCTTCGGAGGTATATGAGAAGGGCGCCTTCGGAGGTGTATCGGAGTGTGCCTTTGGAGGCAGTGGCGTCGCCACAAAACTTTGAGTTTGCGGGTTGGAGGGTTCGGGCGGCGAGGGGTTTGGGGGGGGGGGGATCAGCCAGGGGTTCGGGGGCCAGCCCCAGGGGCGTATTTAGAGAGGGGTAAGGTCAGGTGCCACCCTCAGCCCAGGTACCGCCCTCAGACCAGGTGCCGCCCTCAGGGCAGGTGCGACCCTCAGGCCAGGAGCCGCCCTCAGACTAGATGCTTGCTGCCTTCAGGCAAAGGTGCCGTCTTCACCCCAGGTACCGCCTTCAGGCCAGGTGCCGCCTTTAGACCAGATGCCGCCTTCGGACTAGATGTCAGCCCTCAGACAGTGCGACTCTGGCCCGCGTAGTAGGGCGCCTGAAATGCCGGCAGGCGCCCTTCCGTCTACAGGGGCGGCTAAAGAGAGTGGCCTGGAGTGGCCTAGATGCTGTCCTCAAATGAGGTGCCGCTCGCAGGTTAGGTGCCGCGGCCGCCTCAGACCGTACCAGGTGCTGCCCTCTGACCAGGTGCCGCCCTCAGACAAGATGCACACCTCAGGCCAGGTGCCGCTGGGTGAATTTTTGGAGGAAAGAGAGAACAGGAGCAGGTTGAATTTCGGCAGAACTCATGCAACGGCGGAGCCAGGATTTGGCCAAGGGGTCCCCTCTTGATTTCAGGGGCCCTTGGCGCTGAAAGGGGGCCCAAGTGGAGATGAAGGGCCCAGGGGCTCCGCAACGCCTTTCAAATTGGGGGGGGGGGGGCGCGGCGCGATCGAGGGGAAGCCGATTGGTCGTCGACAGCGAAAAGTTTTGGTTGGTTGGGGAGGGGGGGGGGGGGGGGTAGTAGTAGGGGGTAGTAGTCAGCGAAAAGCTGTTGAGCGGGGTAGGAGGAGAGAGTAGAGCGTGACTGAAACCGAGAAGTTGTTGAGCGGGGGGGGGGACGTCAGCGAAAAGTTGTTGAGTGGTTGTCAGGAAAAATGAACATTGGGGATATAATCCCCCTAGCTCAACAATGGGGGGGGGGGGCACGTCCCCCCCCCCCGTGGCGGAGCCCCTGGAAGGTCCCTACAAAAACAATTATAGGCCGTTGCTTAGTGCACTAGGTAGTAGGTATGTACAGACATTTTTAATGTTTTTTCGTGACTCGCGAACAGACTGAACCTGCCTTGTCCGCCCCTACCGGCCGGCTGGCAGCGCGCCCTGCCGGTGGACAGGCAGCGCGCCCTGCCGATGGACAGTCGGGACGGCCGCCGTCGTCTGGTCAGTGGCAGCGGGAGCAGACCATGTGGGGCAGACCAGGCCAGTATCGGGAGGCAGACCAGGTGGAGCAGACCAGGCCAGCACCTGACTGCTGCCCTACAGTCACAGTCGTCGGGAGCCCCAGATGAAGAGGGGACTCCAGCTTCAGAGCATGACATGACGTCCGTGTGTGATGGCTTTCCAAGTAAGGCTCATAAAACACTGTACACGGGGCGGGACAGCCAGTGACATTTCTGATTGACTCGGGCGCGGAGTGTGATGTCATTCCCCGTGCTGAGTAATGTACGCATCACCGGGGATGATTGATGGGATCACCTCAAGTCATGCTCCACAGCGTTGATGATGTATGAGATGGTGGCTTGGTGAACTGCGATGGCAAATTCGAACTAGACCTACGTGACTCAGTGCCAGCGCACCGATGTGTATTACAATGTAAAGTTGTCACAGGGGGCCATCGCACCCATCCTGAGCTTGAAAACCTCCTTATCAGAAGGGCATGAGGGCGGCTGGGCCTCCTTGATGGACTGTGACCCATTATATTATGTATATCGCCCTCGCCGTACCATCTTTAATTT
>JAXIVJ010010498.1:2500-7500 GCA_036785665.1 Chirona hameri
TCATTCACTCATGCACTCATTCACGCATTCACTCATTCACTCAGTCACTCATTCACTCATTCACTCATTCACTCATTCACTCATTCACTCATTCACTCATTCACTCATTCACTCATTCACTCATTCACTCATTCACTCATTCACTCATTTCACTCATTCACTCAGTCACTCATTCACGCATTCACTCAGTCACTCATTCACTCGCATTCACCATCACTCCCGCATTCTCTCCGCTCTCATCACATCACTCTTCACTCATCCCACTCACCACACTCCACTCACCCACTCACGCAGTCACACCCATCACTCACACTCACTCACACACCACTCAGCACTCATCACCACTCACCCACACACCCACACTCATCTCACCCACACTCCACTCACCCACTCACCCTCACACCCACTCACCACACACCCACACACCCACTCACCCACTCACCCACTCATCCCACACACCCACACACCCACACTCCCACACACCCACACACCCACACACCCACACACCATCACACCCTCACACCACTCATCCCACACTCCATCACACCCACACACCACACACCACACACCCACACTCCCACAATCCCTCACACCAACTCTCCCACTCACCCTCTCACCCTCACACCCACAAACCCACACTCCAACTCTCCAACACACCCACACACCACTCGTCCCTCACTCCTCAACCCACTCACCAACTCCATCTCCATCTCACCTCACACTCACAACCATCACTCACACCCTCTCATCCCACTATCCCTCTCACCATCTCACCCTCTATCCATCACTCCCACTATCCACTCTACCACTCACCATCAATCCCACTATCCATCTAACCATCTATCCATCTCTCCATCTATCCATCTCTCCTCTATCATCTACCATCTATCCATCTATCCATCTATCCATCTATCCAACTATCCATCACTCCATCTATCCACTATCCATCTAACCATCTATCCATCTATCACTCATCCATCTATCCAACTATCCATCTATCCATTCTATCCATCTATCCATCTATCCATCTATCCATCTATCCCTCTATCCATCTATCTATCTATCTATCAATCTATCTATCTATCTATCTCATCTAACCATCTATCATCTATCTATCTATCTATCTATCTATCTATCTATCTTCTATCTATCATATCTATCTATCTATCTATCTATCTATCTATCTATCTATCTATCTATCTACTATCTATCTATCTATCTATCTATCTATCTATCTATCTATCTATCTATCTATCTATCTATCTATCAATCTATCTATCTATCTATCTATCTATCTATCTATCTATCTATCTATCTATCTATCTATCTATCTATCTATCTATCTATCTATCTATCTATCTATCTATCTATCTATCTATCTATCTATCTATCTATCTATCTATCTATCTATCTATCTATCTATCTATCCATCTATCATCTATCCATCTATCATCTATCCATCTATCCATCTATCCATCTACCATCTATCCATCTATCCATCTATCCATCTATCCATCTATCCATCTATCCATCTATCCATCTATCAGCTCATCTATCCATCTATCCATCTATCCATCTATCCATCTATCCATCTATCCATCTATCCATCTATCCATCTATCCATCTATCCATCTATCCATCTATCCATCTATCCATCTATCCATCTATCCATCTATCCATCTATCCATCTATCCATCTATCCATCTATCCATCTATCCATCTATCCATCTATCCATCTATCCATCTATCCATCTATCCATCTATCCATCTATCCATCTATCCATCTATCCATCTATCCATCTATCCATCTATCCATCTATCCATCTATCCATCTATCCATCTATCCATCTATCCATCTATCCATCTATCCATCTATCCATCTATCCATCTATCCATCTATCCATCTATCCATCTATCCATCTATCCATCTATCCATCTATCCATCTATCCATCTATCCATCTATCCATCTATCCATCTACCATCTATCCATCTATCCATCTATCCATCTATCCATCTATCCATCTATCCATCTATCCATCTATCCATCTATCCATCTATCCATCTATCCATCTATCCATCTATCCATCTATCCATCTATCCATCTATCCATCTATCCATCTATCCATCTATCCATCTATCCATCTATCCATCTATCCATCTATCCATCTATCCATCTATCCATCTATCCATCTATCCATCTATCCATCTATCCATCTATCCATCTATCCATCTATCCATCTATCCATCTATCCATCTATCCATCTATCCATCTATCCATCTATCCATCTATCCATCTATCCATCTATCCATCTATCCATCTATCCATCTATCCATCTATCCATCTATCATCTATCCATCTATCCATCTATCCATCTATCCATCTATCCATCTATCCATCTATCCATCTATCCATCTATCCATCTATCCATCTATCCATCTATCCATCTATCCATCTATCCATCTATCCATCTATCCATCTATCCATCTATCCATCTATCCATCTATCCATCTATCCATCTATCCATCTATCCATCTATCCATCTATCCATCTATCCATCTATCCATCTATCCATCTATCCATCTATCCATCTATCCATCTATCCATCTATCCATCTATCCATCTATCCATCTATCCATCTATCCATCTATCCATCTATCCATCTATCCATCTATCCATCTATCCATCTATCCATCTATCCATCTATCCATCTATCCATCTATCCATCTATCCATCTATCCATCTATCCATCTATCCATCTATCCATCTATCCATCTATCCATCTATCCATCTATCCATCTATCCATCTATCCATCTATCCATCTATCCATCTATCCATCTATCCATCTATCCATCTATCCATCTATCCATCTATCCATCTATCCATCTATCCATCTATCCATCTATCCATCTATCCATCTATCCATCTATCCATCTATCCATCTATCCATCTATCATCTATCCATCTATCCATCTATCCATCTATCCATCTATCCATCTATCCATCTATCCATCTATCCATCTATCCATCTATCCATCTATCCATCTATCCATCTATCCATCTATCCATCTATCCATCTATCCATCTATCCATCTATCCATCTATCCATCTATCCATCTATCCATCTATCCATCTATCCATCTATCCATCTATCCATCTATCCATCTATCCATCTATCCATCTATCCATCTATCCATCTATCCATCTATCCATCTATCCATCTATCCATCTATCCATCTATCCATCTATCCATCTATCCATCTATCCATCTATCCATCTATCCATCTATCCATCTATCCATCTATCCATCTATCCATCTATCCATCTATCCATCTATCCATCTATCCATCTATCCATCTATCCATCTATGCCATCTAGTCCATCTATCCATGCTATCCATCTATCCATCTATCCATCTATCCATCTATCCATCTATCCATCTATCCATCTATCCATCTATCCATCTATCCATCTATCCATCTATCCATCTATCCATCTATCCATCTATCCATCTATCCATCTATCCATCTATCCATCTATCCATCTATCCATCTATCCATCTATCCATCTATCCATCTATCCATCTATCCATCTATCCATCTATCCATCTATCATCTATCCATCTATCCATCTATCCATCTATCCATCTATCCATCTATCCATCTATCCATCTATCCATCTATCCATCTATCCATCTATCCATCTATCCATCTATCCATCTATCCATCTATCCATCTATCCATCTATCCATCTATCCATCTATCCATCTATCCATCTATCCATCTATCCATCTATCCATCTATCCATCTATCCATCTATCCATCTATCCATCTATCCATCTATCCATCTATCCATCTATCCATCTATCCATCTATCCATCTATCCATCTATCCATCTATCCATCTATCCATCTATCCATCTATCCATCTATCCATCTATCCATCTATCCATCTATCCATCTATCCATCTATCCATCTATCCATCTATCCATCTATCCATCTATCCATCTATCCATCTATCCATCTATCCATCTATCCATCTATCCATCTATCCATCTATCCATCTATCCATCTATCCATCTATCCATCTATCCATCTATCCATCTATCCATCTATCCATCTATCCATCTATCCATCTATCCATCTATCCATCTATCCATCTATCCATCTATCCATCTATCCATCTATCCATCTATCCATCTATCCATCTATCCATCTATCCATCTATCCATCTATCCATCTATCCATCTATCCATCTATCCATCTATCCATCTATCCATCTATCCATCTATCCATCTATCCATCTATCCATCTATCCATCTATCCATCTATCCATCTATCCATCTATCCATCTATCCATCTATCCATCTATCCATCTATCCATCTATCCATCTATCCATCTATCCATCTATCCATCTATCCATCTATCCATCTATCCATCTATCCATCTATCCATCTATCCATCTATCCATCTATCCATCTATCCATCTATCCATCTATCCATCTATCCATCTATCCATCTATCCATCTATCCATCTATCCATCTATCCATCTATCCATCTATCCATCTATCCATCTATCCATCTATCCATCTATCCATCTATCCATCTATCCATCTATCCATCTATCCATCTATCCATCTATCCATCTATCCATCTATCCATCTATCCATCTATCCATCTATCCATCTATCCATCTATCCATCTATCCATCTATCCATCTATCCATCTATCCATCTATCCATCTATCCATCTATCCATCTATCCATCTATCCATCTATCCATCTATCCATCTATCCATCTATCCATCTATCCATCTATCCATCTATCCATCTATCCATCTATCCATCTATCCATCTATCCATCTATCCATCTATCCATCTATCCATCTATCCATCTATCCATCTATCCATCTATCCATCTATCCATCTATCCATCTATCCATCTATCCATCTATCCATCTATCCATCTATCCATCTATCCATCTATCCATCTATCCATC
>JAXIVJ010010498.1:12500-46966 GCA_036785665.1 Chirona hameri
GGTCCCGGCGGCAACGCAGGGACGGCCAACAGCAAACAACAAACAAGCCTCCGTCTGAAAGATCATCCTCCGTCGACACACGAACAGCACTACAGTGCATCACTCTCATCGGGCCTCACCTCATACAAGCTCAGTGCAACGCTACACTCGCCACATGACGTCACGGGCCGCGTGACGCACATCACGGACTACGTGACGCACATCACGGACTACGTGACGTGCCATCACGGACCGCCGGCAGTGCCCCGCGGGCATGACTCGGCGGTGTCGGCGGACCCCACAGACACACAGACAGACGACACAGACGCCCGCCCCGGCCCGGACGACAGAGCAGAGGAGCCGCTCCCCGTCTCAGACCAGAGGGGCGGGCTCACAGCGCAGAACTCCAGCCGGCGGCACCACTACTGTCGACAATGAAATCACTCATCAATATCCGAAAAACTTTCTGTAAGTTAATGCTAGACGCTTTACCTGTCACGAATTTCGGCATCAGTTTTGCTCTGTGAATTTTATCAGCCCTGTTCAACAGCAGCGCCGGCCGCCAGCCGACCCTCCTTATATCACCGGGCCGCTCGAGCGGCGGCGGCAGCCCGGCGACGCATCACAGCGAGACGGCCGGGCGCGCGCCACGGTCCTCCCGGCCTCCCGTGCCCCGGAGAGCGGGACAGCGGACAGCCGGCTACACCTGGGTGGCGTAGCGACCGTCCTCGGGCTTCGTGTCGCTGGCCTTCTCTGTCCGGTGGGGCCGGCAGTCGACCGCCGGCGCGCCGCACGAGTCTCGCTCTGAAGCCGCTCCCTTCCCTCCGCCGCCGCCCTCCAGCAGCGCCAGGCAGGCCGGCTGCACGTTCACCTGCTTCTCGCGGGCCGACGGCGGGGCCGTCAGACCGTCCACGTTCTTCACCTTGCATTGGAGGACGAGCACGTTGTTGACGACGCGCGCGCTCTCGGCGTTGGCGGCGTTCTGGCGGCGGGCCTCGTCGTCTTCCTTCTCGGCGGCGCGCCGCCGGCGGTACTTGATGCAGGCCACGGCCACGATGGCCACCAGCACCAGCGTCGGCACCGTCACCGACAGCGTCGAGATGAGGATCACGTGCTCGGTGGGCAAAGCCTCGTCGGCGGCGGCCGGCGCCGGCCGGTGAGCCATCCGCGCCCACTCGGGCACCACACCCTCGAACTGGCACAACTCGCCGACGAAGCCGGGCTGGCAGCGGCACTCGAAGGCGCCCACCCGGTCGAGGCAGGTGCCACCGTTCTGGCACTGCTGACCGACGCACTCGTCCACGTCGACGCTGCAGTCGTGGCCAGTGAAGCCCGACCGGCAGCTGCAGCTGAAGCTGTTGACGCGGTCGTGGCAGTAGCCGCCGTTGGCGCACGGCTGCGTCAGACAGTCGTCGATGTTAAGCTGGCACACGGAGCCGGCGAACCCGGGCACGCAGACGCAGCTGAACGCGTTCACCGCGTCGTGGCACGTGCCACCGTTCAGACACGGGTTCACCGCGCAGTCGTCGATGTTGGTCTCGCAGTTGCGGCCGGCGAAGCCCACCGGGCAGACGCAGCGGTAGCCGGCCGGCTCGTTGACGCAGTTGCCGCCGTTCTGGCACGTGTCCGGCTGACAGAAGGTGTCGCGCTGCTCGCAGTTGGTGCCTTTGAAGCCGCGCTGACAGCGGCAGCGGTAGCCGGCCGGCTCGTCCGAGCAGCGGCCGCCGTTCTGGCAGGGCTGGTCGGAGCACGTCTCGGCCGCCGTCTCGCAGCGGTGGCCGGACCAGCCACGCGGACACACACACGTGAAGTTGTGTCCCGTGTCGCGACAGGTGCCGCCGTTCATGCAGGGCCGGCGCGCGCAGCCGCTCTCCTCGATCTCGCAGTCGGTGCCGGTGAAGCCGGCCGCGCAGGCGCACGTGTAGCTGCCCTGGCCGGTGTTGTAGCACTTGCCTCCGTTCTTACAGGGCCGGTGGTTGGTGCAGAAGTTGAGGTCCTGGTTGCAGAAGAGTCCGCCCCAGCCCTCGAGGCAGTCGCAGCCCCAGGCGCCGGAACAGGTGCCGTTCCGGCAGCCCGGGTACCGCTTACAGACGTCACAGAACTGGCCCGTCCAGCCGGCACGGCATCTGAAACGGAAACGGCAGGGTTAACACGGCATCTATAGCAGGACAGAAACGCACGGTCGGGTTAACACGACGTCTACAGCAGGACAGAAACACATTATCCGGTTAACACGGCGTCTACAGCAGGACAGAAACACATTATCCGGTTAACACGGCGTCTACAGCAGGACAGAAACACATTATCCGGTTAACACGGCGTCTACAGCAGGACAGAAACACGTGGTCCGGTTAACACGGCGTCTACAGCAGGACAGAAACACGTGGTCCGGTTAACACGGCGTCTACAGCAGGACAGAAACACGTGGTCCGGTTAACACGGCGTCTACAGCAGGACAGAAACACGTGGTCCGGTTAACACGGCGTCTACAGCAGGACAGAAACACGTGGTCCGGTTAACACGGCGTCTACAGCAGGACAGAAACACGTGGTCCGGTTAACACGGCGTCTACAGCAGGACAGAAACACATTATCCGGTTAACACGGCGTCTACAGCAGGACAGAAACACGTGGTCCGGTTAACACGGCGTCTACAGCAGGACAGAAACACGTGGTCCGGTTAACACGGCGTCTACAGCAGGACAGAAACACGTGGTCCGGTTAACACGGCGTCTACAGCAGGACAGAAACACGTGGGCCGGGTTAACACGGCGTCTACAGCAGGACAGAAACACGTGGGCCGGGTTAACACGGCGTCTACAGCAGGACAGAACACGTGGTCCGGTTAACACGGCGTCTACATCAGGACAGAACACGTGGTCGGGTTAACACGGCGTCTACATCAGGACAGAACACGTGGTCCGGTTAACACGGCGTCTACATCAGGACAGAACACGTGGTCCGGTTAACACGGCGTCTACAGCAGGACAGAAACGCACGGTCGGGTTAACACGACGTCTACAGCAGGACAGAAACACGTGGGCCGGTTAACCACAGCCCACCATGACACCGGCCTTATTGCTATGCACGGGGAAAGGAGGCGGGCTTGCACGGGTAAAGGAGGCGGGCAATTCAGTAAGTCAGCGTCTAAACCTTGCGGTCATTAGACTGCGCCGCCTGTCACTGCGGCATTTAGTCCGGGCAGGTGCAGGTGCAGTGCAGTGCAGTGGATGTGAATTGCGCAGTTCACATAGTGCACACCGCAATCCAGCCCGTCCATTCACCACAGCTGAGGTCAGATGAAAACGATAACTAGTGGTGCTTAGGAATGCGCCGTAGCTTACGTGCTAAAAGCAAATGGCGATTTAGAGGAAGGATGTATGGTTGTGTCAATTGGTTTCATGCTTAAGCAATGACGAAAACTGGGACGGTAGAATGAACCTTAATAGCGAAAAGGTAAAAGAAGGAAATGGGCTAAATAAGAAAATAAGAAGTGATAGGGGAGAGAATGAAGTATATAGAGAGGTAGAAATGAAGTGTCATAATGGCAGAGTGAGAAACAGAGAGTGCGGGAGCAGTCAGCCGAGGCGGGCAGGCGCAGAAGCCGAGCTGGGACCTGGTAGCGGTAGCGGTGGTGGTAAAGGTGGCGGCGGTGGCGGTGGTGGTGGTGCTGGTGGTGGCGGTGGCGGTGGCGGTGGCGGTGGCGGTGGCGGTGGCGGTGGCGGTGGTGGCGGTGGCGGTGGCGGTGGCGGTGGCGGTGGCGGTGGTCGCGGCGGTGGTCGCGGAGGCAGCGTGATTACCTCTGGGCGGAGCCGGCGGCGCCGAGAGTCTCCCGGGTCACGACTGTGTGCGCCACCCCTGACCCCAATCTCGGCCGGGCCCGCCCGCCGCTTCCGAGGGCGTCATTAGAGCCGCACCACACGCAAACCACCGGCGCGACCGCCGCGTCTGGCCGCCACCGCGCTGGCCGAGGGGCAGGCGGGTTGGTGGCCGGGACAGGTGGGTTGGTGGCCGGGGCAGGTGGGTTGGTGGCCGGGGCAGGTGGGTTGGTGGCCGGGGGCAGGCGGGTTGGTGGCCGGGGGCAGGCGGGTTGGTGGCCGGGGGCAGGCGGGTTGGTGGCCGGGACAGGCGGGTTGGTGGCCGGGGGCAGGCGGGTTGGTGGCCGGGACAGGCGGGTTGGTGGCCGGGAGCAGGCGGGTTGGTGGCCGGGGGCAGGCGGGTTGGTGGCCGGGGGCAGGCGGGTTGGTGGCCGGGGGCAGGCGGGTTGGTGGCCGGGGGCAGGCGGGTTGGTGGCCGGGGGGCAGGCGGGTTGGTGGCCGGGGCAGGCGGGTTGGTGGCCGGGGGGCAGGCGGGTTGGTGGCCGGGGCCAGGCGGGTTGGTGGCCAGTACAACAGCCGGTAATGTAATGCGGCCGACGCACGGAACGTGGCCAACCGTCCGTTTGAATCACGACATCCAGCTCGACTAGCAACGCAACGACAGCGCGTATAATCACGAGAGACGCCCAGAGAGACGCCAGTCACATGGGTCCGCCACTGGAGCCCGAGACTCACTTGCACTCGTTGGGCCTATCGCAGAAGCCGTGCTCGTGGTGGCAGCCGCGCAGGCAGGCAGCTGAAACAAACAACAAAGGCGGGTGTCAGAACTCAGACGACAGATAGACCGCTCAGCGTCACACAGCCGCAATCGCCGCGCGCGCCCCGGCGACAATGGCGGCGCAGGGTGACAATCGCGGCGCAGGGTGACGATTGCGGCGCATTTCAGGTGTCGGTGGCGCGCTGAAGGCGGCGGCGACTCTGGCCGGCGTGGGAGTCTCGGCTGACAGGCGGGGGCTATCTGATGCCCGCTCTCGGCGCGGCCCGGCCGCCGCGCCGGCCAGAGGCTGCGACACGATACCATCGGTCCGGCTCTGGGGTGCCGCGCAGCACCTCTGCCGATGTCTCAGAGATGTCTCGTGATGTCTCAGAGATGTCTCTGTCGATGTCTCAGAGAACGTTTGCCAGCTCAGACTGATGGCATCAGCCTTACAAAAGAACCCAAACAGACAAACAACTGTCTAACAAGCCAAGATACCGGGTGATACCGCGAACGCTCACTTAGCCGCGGCTAAAAAAGCCGGCTGACAGCTGTGGTGCCGGCCCGGGGAGTGTATGTATATGACCTCCCGAAACCATGCACGGCCGTTGGCGCCCTTTATACGCGTCGTAAACAGAAGCAGTGGTCATTAAAGCCCCGGTGGTGGTGGCGTACAGCGGCCCCGCCGGGCCCCGGGGCCGGCTGACCAGGTGGCGGGCGCCGGCGCCGCCCAGTGGCCCATCTGTCACGCGCGCGCCGCCACCGCCGCCACTGCGCCGCGCCGCGCCGGCCGCCAGCTGACGACCGACTAATGACGGCACCAGCGGCGCACCGGCGGCAAACCGCGGCGCATCCGGGCGCGCCACCGCCGCAGCCGCGCCGAAATGGCAGCCGCAGCGAAGGAGGTTTGACGAATTCGGATGCCCTTTCTCCGGCGCCGAAATTTATCCCGGTCGCAAACTCTGCGCTGCATTGAGGCGGCGACACTGGCCGAGTTGGCCACTCCCGCTGTCAGGATTTACTGTCACCACCCGGCGGCCGGCGGCTTTCAGATCGGCCGTCTTCATGGCTGCACTAACTCTGCCCACCACCACTCCCTGTCCCTGCCCTGCCCGGGTCGGACTGCAGGGCGACTAGCCGCGTCGCTGGCCGCGTGTGACCGCGTCGCTGGCCGTGCACACTGCACAGGGACTCTCGTGGACATAACCCAGACGACCACAGCCGACCGTAGGCTCCCACCGGCCCCTGCGGCCCCTCGCCCGGCCCCAGCGGCCCCTCGCCCGGCCCCTACGGCCCCTCGCCCGGCCCCAGCGGCCCCTCGCCCGGCCCCAGCGGCCCCTCGCAGGAGCACACAGTCGCTCCCTGTCCTCAGTCATCAGTGACTCCCAGTAAAGGGGAGACCGGGGCAAAATGAGGTACCCGGGTAAAACGGGCACCCCGCTATTTCTGTATGTTATAACTGGGCCCATTTACAATCATGGAGTGAAACTTGAGCCTCACCCAAAGTGTACCGAAATACTATGCACTAGACCTCTCACTGACGGATCCAGGGAGAAAAGCGACCATGCCCCCCCCCCCCTCCCCCAACCGCCTGAAATCGGCGCAAAATTGACACATTTCCTGATATAGCAGAAAATCTAAGCAACTTTTACTACGGGAAGTTTGTTTTAAATTAGCTATCAATGCAAGCGAAATCCGATGAGTTTTCAGCATTATGAGAGACATTTTGGGATTTATCCCCCCTTGAAATTGAGGCCCTAAAATTATAGGCGTGCTGCATAAAAATCAGCCATCTTTGCTCCCGTTCTAGTAACACGCTTGATACGAAACAAGGAATATAAATTTTGAAATGAAAATTCCGATAGGAAGACACTGATAGAGCTATGAATGACGAAAGACCTCAATCAAAAAAGATACGAAGAATGATCGGAGACAAAATTAGTTACCGTCATTTTGTTCATTTTGCCCCGATGGGTTTTGTCCCAAGCGTGGGGCAAAATGGACAAAAAACATAGTTTTATGTTTTTCAACGTCGTATCATTTCATCAATGATCATCGAGCTATCGATTCTACGTCTACCAGAGATGGGCAATTGAAAAGCCTTCAAAATTACTGAGTTGCGGATTTTCTGAGGCAATTGATCAGCGCTCCGTATTTTTTTTTGTACAGTTAGTTATGGTGTCCGTTTTGTCCCGCTCAACCCTACCTGCACGCTGAATTCGATAACGAAGCGACAATGAACAGCAATGGCGTATGTCTGATGCGAAATCAGCGAAATCAGCGAAATCAGCATACAACACCCGCACTGTCCCACAATCCAGATAGGACCACCTTCCGGTGACCGCCGTGAAGCAGTTCGCCCACAACACTTCCTGATCAGCACCAAACATGCCCCACCCGGGCCAGTGTTTGCCTCAGGTTCACAGTGTGCCGTGCGGCACAGTATCCGCCCTGAACCGTCTGAGGCCGTTCACAGCCCTCGCAATAATGCTCACCTGCTGTACAGTACTCGCCAGCCCAGCCGGGCAGGCAGCGCCGGGTGCCATTCGACAGACACTCGTAGTGGCCGAACGAGCGGCTCGCCCGGCCCTTGCAGATGATGTTGCACTTGGCGCCGTAGTAGTAGCGGTCGCAGTGGACGCGGTAGTCGAACAGGACGGCGTGCTGCGCTGTGCGCCGCTCGTCGTGCGTCCACTCCGGGCCGGCGTCCAGCCAGCCCTGCTTCGTCATCCGGTGCACCAACGTGTGACGCTCTGAAAACACAGCGGACCGTCGTCAGGATCGAACCCACGCCCGGGCAGCGGGGCGGGGTTATGCAGCCGGAAGGTGATGCGAGAAATAGCATGGGAGATTTTACGCTTACAAATCAGGTACGTAGCCAAGGGGGAGGGTCCCCACCCCTGATCAAACCAGTTTAGACTAGATAAAATGCGATTTTGTGACGACCCGACACCCCCCCCCCCCCCCGTCCACAACTTTTCGCTAACGAAGCGAAGCGAAATTGTATCCGCCACTGACGTGTCCCCCCCCCCCCCCCGATAAAAATCCTGGCTACGTGCCTGTTACATATGCATAAAATATGTGACTGCATTATTAATTTAAACAGCATTATATTGTATTCTGAGCATGACGAAGAATCTCTGGCAATGTCACTATCTGAGACGGAGCGGCGCGAAGACCGCGTGTGGGGCCGGTTTATCTCTGCAGCCCGTCAGGCCAGTTGTCTGTTGGTTTGATCTCAGAGGCCTCAAGACAGGACTACGGACAAAAATCCTCCCGAGGCTGCTGAGACCCGCTGAATCAGGTCCGCCGCTGAAAAGAAGCAGCGGTGCCAGTTGTCCGCACCCAGTGCCGCCGATGATCAGTTAAATCCCCAGCTCCATCGACGCCGGAGAGCGGGCCGCGGCTAACCTGCGCTGCAGGATTGAGCTCGCCGGCCTGAGGTCGTGCGACTGCCCTCCCCCCCCCTCCCCCCACCTGCCGTGTTCCGCGGCACTGTGGTCTGCCGGCTCACCGCAGCCAAGTGCGGCAGCCTCTGAGTTCACGGCGGCAGGGTGGAGCGGCCTCTGAGTTCAGGGTGGAGCGGCCTCTGAGTTCAGGGTGGAGCGGCCTCTGAGTTCAGGGCGGCAGGGTGGAGCGGCCTCTGAGTTCAGGGTGGAGCGACCTCGTAGTTCAGGGTGGCAGGGTGGAGCGGCCTCTGAGTTCACGGCGGCAGGGTGGAGCGGCCTCTGAGTTCACGGCATCCTGCCGCCTCCCCGCCTCCCGCCTCCTCCCCGCCTCCCGCCGTCTCCCCGCCTCCCGCCGCCTCCCGCGCTGCCGAGCTGCCGTGTCCGGGCGGGCCGCGGGACGTGAATCATGCCCGGAGGAAGCAGAGGAGCCACCGGTGAATTCGCCTCCCGCGGTGGCGATGTTTTGTAGTGTAATTCCGAGACATGACCGAGCTGGACGTGCGTCTCAGCCAGCCTGCGACGCTATTTGTTTGGATTTTTGTTAACGCTATTTTAGGTTTGGACGCTATTTCTTTATTTGCTTGTTTGTCAGTCTCAGCCCAATTTCAATACCGACTGCTCAATCCAAAGCCTTTCGAAGTGTAGGAAAACCGGGGCGCGTTTGCGTTTCTTTTCCAACATACGACACAACTGGCTTTATCCACGTCGTCGGAAAAACCGCTGACAACTACAAATGACGGCGTGTTCGCAGCGCGCGTGGCCGTGTGTCGCGGCGGCGCCGTGCCGCGGTAAGTCATGACGTATCAGTGCCGCGCTGACGGCCACCATTTGTAACGACGTCACCTGCGCCCGTGACGCCACAGGACCGGCGTGACGTCACAGGCGTGTCTCCGCAGCCCTGTAATGCTGTCGGTGGGCAGCCGGCTGCGAGTGACCGCTGGCCACCGGCCGGCACAGAGACAGCACAGAGCCGGGCTGCCACACAGAGCCGGGCTGTCACACACAGACAGCACAGAGCCGGGCTGCCACACAGAGCCGGGCTGCCACACAGAGCCGGGCTGCCACACAGAGACAGTACAGAGCCGGGCTGCCACACAGACACAGTACAGAGCCGGGCTGCAACACAGAGACAGCACAGAGCCGGGCTGCCACAGAGATACAGCACAGAGCCGGGCTGCCACACAGAGACAGTACAGAGCCGGGCTGCCACACAGAGACAGCACAGAGCCGGGCTGCCACACAGAGACAGTACAGAGCCGGGCTGCCACAGTCTCCCTGGCAGCCCGGCTCTGTACAGAGCCGGGCTGCCACCAGCACAGAGCCGGGCTGCCACAGAGATACAGCACAGAGCCGGGCTGCCACACAGAGACAGTACAGAGCCGGGCTGCCACACAGACACAGTACAGAGCCGGGCTGCCACACAGAGACAGTACAGAGCCGGGCTGCCACACAGAGACAGCACAGAGCCGGGCTGCCACAGAGATACAGCACAGAGCCGGGCTGCCACACAGAGACAGTACAGAGCCGGGCTGCCACACAGACACAGTACAGAGCCGGGCTGCAACACAGAGACAGCACAGAGCCGGGCTGCCACACAGAGCCGGGCTGTCACACACAGACAGCACAGAGCCGGGCTGCCACACAGAGCCGGGCTGCCACACAGAGACAGTACAGAGCCGGGCTGCCACACAGACACAGTACAGAGCCGGGCTGCAACACAGAGACAGCACAGAGCCGGGCTGCCACACAGAGCCGGGCTGTCACACACAGACAGCACAGAGCCGGGCTGTCACACAGAGCCGGGCTGCCACACAGAGACAGTACAGAGCCGGGCTGCCACACAGACACAGTACAGAGCCGGGCTGCAACACAGAGACAGCACAGAGCCGGGCTGCCACAGAGATACAGCACAGAGCCGGGCTGCCACACAGACAGTACAGAGCCGGGCTGCCACACAGACACAGTACAGAGCCGGGCTGCCACACAGAGACAGCACAGCGCCGGGCTGCCACACACAGACAGCACAGAGCCGGGCTGCCACAGAGAGACAGCACAGAGCCGGGCTGCCACACACAGACAGCACAGAGCCGGGTGACGCGCTCACACGGCCCGGATTCAGCGTCTGATCCGAACACGCCGGCCGGTCGGTCGGACCCGGACCCGGACCCGGACCCGGACCCGGCGCGCCGCGCAGGACCGGGGTATACCCGTGAAGCGGAGCTTAGTGGCAGGGCCTCGACCCACGGAATCACATATAGCAGGTCCGAGATCCCTCGCATCACACCTCTACCAGGAGTTGCATCTCGAGTGCCTAAACATAGCGTCCAAACCCCACCGTTATCATTTGTGCAATAATGCCAACATTTGACGGGAGCTGGACACTGACTGTGACAAAGCGACGCATCGTGTCCCCTGCCCTGTCACCAGAGGACCCTCGAACCCCACGCTCCCACCACTCCTCCGAGCTCCTAATGGGAGCGCGCCGCTGGACACTGACTGTGACAAAGCGACGCATCGTGTCCCCTGCCCTGTCACCAGAGGACCCTCGAACCCCACGCTCCCACCACTCCTCCGAGCTCCTAATGGGAGCGCGCCGCTGGACACTGACTGTGACAAAGCGACGCATCTTGTTCCCTGCCCTGTCACCAGAGGACCCTCGAACCCCACGCTCCCACCACTCCTCCGAGCTCCTAATGGGAGCGCGCCGCTGGACACTGACTGTGACAAAGCGACGCATCGTGTCCCCTGCCCTGTCACCAGAGGACCCTCGAACCCCACGCTCCCACCACTCCTCCGAGCTCCTAATGGGAGCGCGCCGCTGGACACTGACTGTGACAAAGCGACGCATCGTGTTCCCTGCCCTGTCACCAGAGGACCCTCGAACCCCACGCTCCCACCACTCCTCCGAGCTCCTAATGGGAGCGCGCCGCTGGACACTGACTGTGACAAAGCGACGCATCGTGTCCCCTGCCCTGTCACCAGAGGACCCTCGAACCCCACGCTCCCACCACTCCTCCCATTGAATGTGCCGTCCAATGGCCATCAGCCGTCCAATGGCCGTCCAATGGCCGTCCAATGGCCGTCCAATGGCCGTCCAATGGCCGGCCGCGGCCATCAGCGGATCGACATTGCCGGCGTGCCTGCGCGTTCGTCTCGAGAGAGGCCGCCGGCCATGGAGAGTGACACTGCACGTCCGCTGCGGCCAGTCACGTCTCCGGTCACGTCGCGGCACGTCGCGGCACGTATCGCCGTGACGCGTCACGTTCGAGCAGCGCCCGGCCAGCGGCATTGCAGCCATTCGGCGGCGACTCGGCGGCCAGGTCGGGTCGGGCCGGGCCGGGCCGGGCCGGGTCGGGTCGGGTCGGGTCGGGTCGGGTCGGGTCGGGTCGGGTCGGGTCGGGTCGGGTCGGGTCGGGGAGAGAGTTGCAGGTCAGGTGACGTACCCTCGAATGACGCTCCGGCCAGCTGCTCCTCCGGCGACCGCTCGTGCCACGCCTCAATCACCAGCGAGAACGTCCCCTGGGGACAGGACGACATCGCGGTCAGAACTGAGACACGCGCACGCGCACGACACGCACACGCACGCGCGCACAATACGCACACACACGCACACGCACACGCGCACGACACACACACGCACACGCACACGCGCACGACACACACACGCACACGCACACGCGCACGACACACACACGCACACGACACGCACACGCTCACACCAAAGTTAGAGCTGAGACGGGCACACCATGGTCAAAGCCGAACGAATAACGTGCGAGGTGATCTGAAGTGGAGCATTTAACTTCAGTAACATAATACTGTCATCAAATGGAAAGGTGCTCTATGGCGTTTAAAGGGATGCTCTCTTACATTGACCACATCACGAAAACTTCTTAAATTAATCCTGTAGAAATGTATTCCACTTATGAAACAAAAACGTCACCCACATCGCCTGAAACAAGGTATTTACAGGCGTGTCTTCTGAGTTTCCTACTTTTTAACTTGCATCGTATCTATTTTATTTTTAGCCTATGCTACTCAGTCTTCTCAATGTAACCTGGGGACGAGGTCAAAGGTGGATCCAGAGGGGGGCAACAGGGCCATCCCCCCAAGCCTGTTCAAGGGGGCCAAACTATGTTTTGCCGCCCCCCCCCGCCCCCCAAGACGTGAAGTATAATACATGTTATATTTCCGTTTTGAGAACGGTACTGGGCATCCCAAAAATAAATGATAAGTTTGTTTGTTGTTGCAGGTGCCGAGAAAAAAAAATGCAAACTGTATTTGGTAGCTATATTTGGTAGCATGAGCAGCGCATGACATTGTGCCGCACTTGAGACGAAACACAAAATGAAGGAAATGCATTGCAAGGCTGTGCTGGGCGAAGAAGATGGATATTTGGCATTTTTAAGGAAAAAGATGTGCCATTGTCTCATAAATAGTAAAACAATTGCACCTGGGTCATCAAGAATGAGCTAAAATGACATGATTCTGAAGACAAATATTTACCTGCTCCAATGCATTTATCCGTAAAGGAAGCATTTGTATATTTTCCTATTGATTTATAATAGGGAGGTCACGAAATTGACCTGATCTTAGGTCACCGATATAAAAAACATCCGAGATAAACGGATTGTATGAACTTATGAAATCCTGTAAGTTTCAAGTCTCTCGGGCAAACACTGTGACTTTGGCACGACCACAAACATTTTTGGAGGTAAGGTCACTTGACGTAACCTGGTAACCTGAGCTGAGATGACCGGGGGTAAAAAAATGCACACAATGTGGGTTATATTGATGCACCAATAGCTATGCCAAATTTGGTGGCACTGCTCGCCGCCGTTTTTCCGCTATTCTTGAAAAACCTCAGGGGGTCAAAATACCCCCCCCCCCCCCACACACACACACACACACACACACACACACACCAGGGCGAGGGTTAATTTATAAGTTTAATCATGATCACGTTTACGGGTGTCCTCATTTCATTCTTTCTATCCAGCACCTAAGGTGGAGAAGACTATCCTCTCTCCGAGCGATAATGACCGAGCTCCGGGTGGAGGCGCTGATCATGTACGAAACCCACAGAGACCTAATGCCATCCGTCAGCGAAGTCGTTGACTTCTTTGCGCGATCGGGAAGTCGCCGGCTATATTTCAAAATGGAACTTACGGGATTGCATATATTTCAGGCTGCCGCTGTAGCAGGTAGCAACCCTGAATGCTCGGAAAGGTTTTCTGCCATAGACTGTATGGCAGTAATATGCTAAATTCAGCGTTCACCGTAGTAGGAGATATTGGGTACTTAGTCTGCCTGTGTCGTGTCTATGCCCGCCGAGATGCACAAATGGCCTCGAGGTCCGGGAGCAGGGATGTATTTTCTTCAAAAACATGACAACGGAAGTTGATCATCCTATCTGTATGCGGTGCACGGATGGGTAGCTAAAGTTTCTTGAAATGCATATCGAATTTGACGCCATGATCGGGTCATCTGTATTATTGTTTTGAATGGCGGCAGTGCGACTGGTTCGATCATGTTTGACGTCCTCGCCTTTAGATCTTTTATCGGAGCGCAACATCTAACAACAACACACAACATCTAACAACGACATCTAACAACGACAAACTGTTGTGCAGTGAAATGCGTATTCATATTTCCGGTCGGACCCTCCCCCTCGGTTTACTATCCGAGATTCAGAGCTGGAAATTCTGAAGAAAACTATCATTTATTTGATGCTCAAAGTTCTGTTTAAAATGTATATGTTAGCTTCTTTCCACTAACATTTGTTTTCCTTAACAGCAAAAAACGATTCAAATATAAGATGCTCTTGTTTTGTTGGCAACGTTCGTCAAACCTTGTAGCAAAAAGTAGTTGGCCCCAAAGACGAACGGATGGATCCGCCCTTGGACGAGGAGGATAGTGCCATTCCACCGAATGCACCGAGAACGTCACCAATTAACCCGCAATACCAGAAGGCATCCTGCCATTAACCCATGGTGCCTTGCGAAAGTTTGTCCCGCCTCCGTGCGGCCCCGACTCCACTCCAGTATAACGTCTGCCTGCAGGCGGTCCGCCGCCGTGCCGGTGTCGCGCCGTCGTCGGCGACTCGGGTCCGCCCCCGCGGCGTGACGGGGGCAGATCACAGTCACGGGGTGGCGCCCACGTGACGCCGCCACAATGCCGGCTGTGACGCCAGCGGCTCGGTGGGCGGGCCCTATCCGGCCACCCACACGGACAGAATTAGAGCTGCTGGATCAGTAGCCGGGTGCAGTGAGGAACTGAGATGGACAGAAATCTCCCGCATCTCGGCAGCGATATCTAACCGCAGTTGACCTGCGCATTCTGATGCCGTAGGACGCATCGATTCCGAGGTCACAAGGCGCCCATCAGGGTGCTCGGGTCTCCCCGTCTCATGGGGGTCGTGGGGTGTCGTCCCGGGGCGGTGGATACAACAAATGTGTTTGTTGTATCCACCGCCCCGGGCGTGGCGACACCCCACGACCCTCCTGGCGACACCGGCCGGCACTGAGAGACCGCGCCCCGTCGCCAGGATCCGGCGGTGACGTGGCACGTTACAGCGGCCACCAGTAGCACCCAATTTCCGGCCGGTTCCTGCAGTGGCCGCTCCCCGGCCGCCGCTGCCGCCGCTGCCGCCGCCGCCGCTGTGGTGGCGGCGGTGGCGGCCACTGCAGGAAAGTCGTCACCCAGTCGGGCGCAGCGCGGCGCGGTGCGGCGCGGCGCGGCGCGCAGTGGTTCGCAACATACTGCCGCTGGTTGTGAGGTATTTCATTCAACGGCAGCCCGGTGCAACAACGATCAACACAACGTCCAATCAACGGCGTAAGCGACATACTGCGCGGCGGAATGTGGCCGGCACGACTCGAATTATCCCAGACACCTCATCGCATCCCTTCACTTTACGACGCGAATCGGGGTTAAACCGTATTTCCTTTGGAAGACTGAGTTTAAGTCCGGAGACATTCTGCAACGTGGCAGTAATCACGGTCTTAGTGGCAAGGCGGTGGCGTTATCTTCTTATTAATCTGCCACTGAATGAAACAAGATTACCTCAGCGG
Source organism: Chirona hameri (assembly GCA_036785665.1). NCBI lineage: Eukaryota > Metazoa > Arthropoda > Thecostraca > Balanomorpha > Balanidae > Chirona > Chirona hameri. Next base: position 27,573 of record JAXIVJ010010498.1, read on the forward strand.
GGTAAACCGTCCAGGTAGTCACCCTCCCGGCGGAAACGTACAACACCAGGGAGCAGAATCATGCACATGGTGACGCCACCACCACGTGGTGACGGTGTGGGCGCCAGCGAGCTGGGACCGACAGGTGAGCGGCTGACTTGCTCATGCTGCACGACAGCTGGCAAGCAGGGCCAGCAGAGACTGCTGCTGGTGCGGCGCCGGCTGCCACCGCCCGGCTGCCACCGCGCGGCGCACGCTGCACCGCTGCTGCGTGACGGGCATGTCCAGGTCACGGGCTGGGCCTGCTGTCTCGGCTGCATTCAACAACTGCATTCCTACTGTCAGTATGTACTCCCAGAATCAAACGTCTAGGAAACTAACACAAATATGTTGCCTACCTCTAACTAACTTGACATAGAACGCTGCGACAAAAACTCACTACCTATATCTCCTGTAACTTAAATTACGTGTCACTGTTCTCCGATTTCGACGTGTAAGGAGAAAGCAGCAGCGGATTCGTTTCACATGACGACCGCGGCTTCTGCCGTGCGAGCCGGCGCGGCGGTGACCCTTTAGGTGACCTGAGGTTTATACGGGGGTCAGGTGTCCACCAGCCGTCCACTCGTCTCTGTTCACGACTGTGCACGACTGTTCACGACTGTTCACGACTGTTCACGACTGACGTATGATCTGCGGTCTGGAGGGGAGACGACATTTATCCCCTCGTGTGCCTGTCTTACTCGTCGCCTAGTCACGCCAGGGGTGCTTCTTCTCAGGGGTCTGCTTCTAAATGAGCGAAAGTTATTTTCACTTGTATAGCACCTCAACATGACACTTCGCTTCCAGCGCTTGGCGGCGTGACGAGTCGGTACCTTTTTGAGGCGTCAACAACCAAATATGATCGGACATTATAAATATGTTCAATATCTAGCCACAAATACATGGGACAAAGATAGGGTTTCCTGATCATAGACGGGGATTTCTTTCGCTGCACTGACTTAAAGTGAAATAATGACCTTTTGCCGCAAAAATGGAGTTATCACTTGAAATCGACAGACATGACCAAAATATATTGTAAATGTATTACATTTTGCATACAAACATTCCTACCGAAGTATATTTCAAGTTAAAGTTGATAAGCGTACTACACTTTTGACGACCGATACTCTCAAGTACTTGGTAACGAATTTCGGTGTTCACCAAAATCCAGTATTGCTTTTTGACGAAATGGTATGGAAATATGCCTTCCACTCTGTTTATCGTGATTATGTACCCTACTTCCCTTAAAAATGAACAAACATTAAATAAAAAGGCAACCAAATTAGCAGTTAACTTATTCACCCAACGACGGCCTAGTTAGTAGTTGTGACCCTCAATTTTTGAAAATTGGTTCATGTATTTTCGATATTAGGCGTTTTGCTTTGTTTTGTCTCTGGCTGTATATAACACTAGGCTTACTAAGCTTATCATTAAACAGGAAATTTTCAACAGCAAAAAATCATGAAACGTTTACAAAATTGCAATGAAATCGGAAGTTCAATTATGCACCCAACGGCGAACTATTTAGTGTCGGCGATTTGTTTCATTGACCAATCAGGGACGTTGTCACGCTTCTTGGCGCAATTTCTTCATTTCTGGCCCTATGACTTTACAAATCAACATTCAAACCAGAAATAGTGATGGATCATACTTTTCGTCACCATATGTAACCACATATTTGTAATGTCCCAAAATATAATTTTCTAAATAGAAAAAGTGGTTATTTCACTCTTAAATTGAGATGCGATCAATTTGATTCCATACATGTGTAATAAAATAATGCAGATATATAAATCAAAAGGTCATTATTTCCCTTTAACGGTGCATATAGTGTATCCAGTATCAGCACACAAGGCTACGCAGGGAAACTTGACACCTTTCGCCGCACCAGAGATGTCGGACTGGCGCCGCACCAGAGATGTCGGTCTGGCTCTGGACCTGAGATGTCAGTCTGGCGCTGGACCTGAGATGTCAATCTGCCGCTGCACCAGATGTCAGTCTGGCGCTGCACCTGAGATGTCAGTCTGGATCTGGACCTGAGATGTCGGACTGGCTTTGGACCTGGGATGTCAGTCTGGCTCTGGACCTGAGATTTCAGTCTGGCTCTGGACCTGAGATGTCAGTCTGGCTCTGGACCTGAGATGTCAGTCTGGCTCTGGACCTGAGATGTCAGTCTGGCTCTGGACCTGAGATGTCAGTCTGGCTCAGGACCTGAGATGTCAGACTGGCTCTGGACCTGAGATGTCAGTCTGGCTCTGGACCTGAGATGTCAGACTGGCGCTGGACCTGAGATGTCAGTCTGGCGCTGCACCTGAGATGTCAGACTGGCTCTGGACCTGAGATGTCGGTCTGGATCTGGACCTGAGATGTCGGTCTGGCTCTGGACCTGAGATGTCAGTCTGGCTCTGGACCTGAGATGTCAGTCTGGCTCTGGACCTGAGATGTCGGTCTGGATCTGGACCTGAGATGTCAGTCTGGCGCTGGACCTGAGATGTCGGTCTGGCTCTGGACCTGAGATGTCGGTCTGGCTCTGGACCTGAGATGTCGGTGTACAACTTTCCCGGAAAACCAGCCCGATCTCCACATCTCTCTCGCTGCACGTTAATGTTTCATTGACAGCTCAATTACATTGCCGCAGAGCAGAAATTCGATTCAGATAATTCACGCAGATTGCCTGCGAGATCAATTTGTGCTGGAGAGAGGAAGGTGTACGGTTTTCCGTCCTCTCGCGTCCTTGGTGAGCTGCGGGTTGATTGTGATTGCAGCACATGACGTTGCTCAGCTCTGCCGGAAACGGGTGGTTGGTATGGCCAGCAAAGATGGCGACCGTGCTGCCGACAGCGCTGGACGACACTGACGGTCCGCTTATCATATTAACTGCTACAAAGGCAGCCACGAGTAAGATCTATCATTTCACAGCGTCCATTAACAGGCGGTTAGTATGCCGTTTTGCCGAGGCAGAGAGCCCTAACGAGCAGCGACGTGCATTAACCACGGACGACCCGGTCATGCGACTGTTCCACGAGCATTGTCTGTGAGTAATCAGATCGTTTGGAGCGAGGTCGGCTGATTCAGATCGGCGCCGGCCGGACGAGGGCCCGGCCTCCCCGCGGACCGACCGCCGCGTATCAAAACGGGATGGCCGGACATCACCGCGGCGGCCGCGGCGGCACGTCTAATGCAGAGTTTTATAGTGCGCCTCATCGCACGACTCGTCGACGCAGAGACAGGCCCGGCACGGCCCGTACAGGGGTGCCGGCTCGACTCAGAGGCGCGGCTTGACTCAGAGGCCCGGCAGGAGTGTCACCATCATCTGACACTCCTGCCGCACAGGGGTGCCGGCTGGACTCAGGCGCGGCAGGAGTGTCACCATCATCTGCATCACTGACGCTGCGGTATAACACCTCTAGTGACGCTGTCATGTGTCAACACCGCCTCCCGCTATTTCCTGAACATCACACATCCAGGCACCACGCACCAAAACTATCACCGCCACTGCCCGCCCCGGCTCCCCTCCCGTTCCGCCGTCTACTCACCGGCCAGGAGAAGTTGAACGGGAACACGATGGGGTTTGTGAAGCTGGCGTTGTCGGCGAGCTCCTCGTCCAGCCGGAAGCTGCTGCCGCCCAGCACGGGCGTCACCGTCTCGCCGAACGTGCACTCGGGTTGCTCTTTGATGACGCGCTGGTAGTGCATCAGACAGACGCGCAGCCGGGTGGCGCACGGCGCGCTGCACTGGCCGCCCGGAGCCCGGCCACCCCGGCAACACTGGCCCGCGATGTCCTCACTGGACAGGTTCTCAAAGCCGCGGATCTTCAGCTCAAACAGTCCCCCACACTCCACCTGTGGACAGACGGGCAGAGGGTGTCAGGAAGAGTTGCAGCGCGAGGTGACAGATGCTGTGAATTTGGGGCATTTTGCGCTGCGCGGGGTTGCGTGGTGCGGTGGAAAGTCCTATAGAACGTTCCACCAGAATATAGAGTATGAATATAGAAGAATATAGAAGATAGAAGTTCCGACGTATCAAATGACTGCGTCCGATGCGATACTGCCTGAGTGGTAATAACACCTCTATCGGAGGGCGCTCGTTCGGCGTACGTAGTGGTCGTTTAGTGCCCATAGCTCCGTAGAGTGGGGTCGAGCTCGGCTCGTATGGCTGGACGGCGGCTGGGATTGGTCCTCGTTACACGGGATTGACACGGGATTGGTCCTCGTTAGCAGCGCTATAATCCTGAGATCGCCGGACATTCGAGCTGCCGGGATGGACTGAGATCGCAGAGTCTGAGAATCACGGCTCGCTATAACCCTCAGAGTCGCCGGACATTCGAGCTGCCGGGATGGACTGAGAGTCGCCGGTCCTGAGAATCACGGCTCGCTATAACCCTCAGAGTCGCCGGACATTCGAGCTGCCGGGATGGACTGAGAGTCGCCGGTCCTGAGAATCACGGCTCGCTATAACCCTCAGAGTCGCCGGACATTCGAGCTGCCGGGATGGACTGAGAGTCGCCGGTCCTGAGAATCACGGCTCGCTATAACCCTCAGAGTCGCCGGACATTCGAGCTGCCGGGATGGACTGAGAGTCGCCGGTCCTGAGAATCACGGCTCGCTATAACCCTCAGAGTCGCCGGACATTCGAGCTGCCGGGGAGAACTGAGAGTCGCCGGTCCTGAGAATCACGGCTCGCTATAACCCTCAGAGTCGCCGGACATTCGAGCTGCCGGGGTGGACTGAGAGTCGCCGGTCCTGAGAATCACGGCTCGCTATAACCCTGAGAGTCGCCGGACATTCGAGCTGCCGGGATGGACTGAGAGTCGCCGGTCCTGAGAATCACGGCTCGCTATAACCCTCAGAGTCGCCGGACATTCGAGCTGCCGGGATGGACTGAGAGTCGCCGGGTCTGAGAATCACGGCTCGCTATAACCCTCAGAGTCGCCGGACATTCGAGCTGCCGGGATGGACTGAGAGTCGCCGGTCCTGAGAATCACGGCTCGCTATAACCCTCAGAGTCGCCGGACAATCGAGCTGCCGGGGAGAACTGAGAGTCGCCGGTCCTGAGAATCACGGCTCGCTATAACCCTCAGAGTCGCCGGACATTCGAGCTGCCGGGATGGACTGAGAGTCGCCGGTCCTGAGAATCACGGCTCGCTATAACCCTCAGAGTCGCCGGACATTCGAGCTGCCGGGATGGACTGAGAGTCGCCGGACAATCGAGCTGCCGGGGAGAACTGAGAGTCGCCGGTCCTGAGAATCACGGCTCGCTATAACCCTCAGAGTCGCCGGACATTCGAGCTGCCGGGATGGACTGAGAGTCGCCGGTCCTGAGAATCACGGCTCGCTATAACCCTCAGAGTCGCCGGACATTCGAGCTGCCGGGATGGACTGAGAGTCGCCGGTCCTGAGAATCACGGCTCGCTATAACCCTCAGAGTCGCCGGACATTCGAGCCGCCGGGATGGACTGAGAGTCGCCGGTCCTGAGAATCACGGCTCGCTATAACCCTCAGAGTCGCCGGACATTCGAGCTGCCGGGATGGACTGAGAGTCGCCGGACATTCGAGCTGCCGGGATGGACTGAGAGTCGCCGGTCCTGAGAATCACGGCTCGCTATAACCCTCAGTCGCCGGACATTCGAGCTGCCGGGGTGGACTGAGAGTCGCCGGTCCTGAGAATCACGGCTCGCTATAACCCTCAGAGTCGCCGGACATTCGAGCTGCCGGGGTGGACTGAGAGTCGCCGGTCCTGAGAATCACGGCTCGCTATAATTCTCAGAGTCGCCGGACATTCGAGCTGCCGGGATGGACTGAGAGTCGCCGGGTCTGAGAATCACGGCTCGCTATAACCCTCAGAGTCGCCGGACATTCGAGCTGCCGGGATGGACTGAGAGTCGCCGGGTCTGAGAATCACGGCTCGCTATAACCCTCAGAGTCGCCGGACATTCGAGCTGCCGGGATGGACTGAGAGTCGCCGGTCCTGAGAATCACGGCTCGCTATAACCCTCAGAGTCGCCGGACATTCGAGCTGCCGGGATGGACTGAGCGTCGCCGGTCCTGAGAATCACGGCTCGCTATAACCCTCAGAGTCGCCGGACATTCGAGCTGCCGGGATGGACTGAGAGTCGCCGGTCCTGAGAATCACGGCTCGCTATAACCCTCAGAGTCGCCGGACATTCGAGCTGCCGGGATGGACTGAGAGTCGCCGGACATTCGAGCTGCCGGGATGGACTGAGAGTCGCCGGTCCTGAGAATCACGGCTCGCTATAACCCTCAGTCGCCGGACATTCGAGCTGCCGGGGTGGACTGAGAGTCGCCGGTCCTGAGAATCACGGCTCGCTATAACCCTCAGAGTCGCCGGACATTCGAGCTGCCGGGGTGGACTGAGAGTCGCCGGTCCTGAGAATCACGGCTCGCTATAACCCTCAGAGTCGCCGGACATTCGAGCTGCCGGGGTGGACTGAGAGTCGCCGGTCCTGAGAATCACGGCTCGCTATAACCCTCAGAGTCGCCGGACATTCGAGCTGCCGGGATGGACTGAGAGTCGCCGGTCCTGAGAATCACGGCTCGCTATAACCCTCAGAGTCGCCGGACATTCGAGCTGCCGGGATGGACTGAGAGTCGCCGGGTCTGAGAATCACGGCTCGCTATAACCCTGAGAGTCGCCGGACATTCGAGCTGCCGGGATGGACTGAGAGTCGCCGGGTCTGAGAATCACGGCTCGCTATAACCCTCAGAGTCGCCGGACATTCGAGCTGCCGGGATGGACTGAGAGTCGCCGGTCCTGAGAATCACGGCTCGCTATAACCCTCAGAGTCGCCGGACATTCGAGCTGCCGGGATGGACTGAGAGTCGCCGGACATTCGAGCTGCCGGGGAGAACTGAGAGTCGCCGGTCCCGAGAATCACGGCTCCTTGATGGTAGGTAGGTAGGAAGGTATAGGCGTGGTATATCAGTTATTGTTTTAGAGCAATCCCTCCTCCCCAAGCGGGCTCAAGGTCCAACTTGCACATCGGCTGTACTAAAACGGTGCATATTCAACCACCGCACGATGCCAGACGCACGATCCCGCCATCTCGGACCATTCGCTCCGCCTCACACTGCAGCCGTCAGTCAGCCGGTCGTCTGAGTACGGCTGACGTCACGACTCGGGTCCGAGAGTGGTGCTGTGACTGACGTCACGACTTGGGTCCGGAGAGTGGTGCTGCGACTGACGTCACGACTCGGGTGCTGCGACTGACGTCACGACTCGGGTCCGAGAGTGGTGCTGTGACTGACGTCACGACTCGGGTCCGGAGAGTGGTGCTGCGACTGACGTCACGACTCGGGTCCGGAGAGTGGTGCTGCGACTGACGTCACGACTCGGGTCCGGAGAGTGGTGCTGCGACTGACGCCACGAGGCCGGTCTCTGCAGCCTGCCTGGCGGCGGCCCTCGCTCACCTGCCGGGCGTTCCGCCAGCGGGAAATCCCGCCAGCACGACACCGGGCCCCATCCAAAAACTCCCCGGCCATACAGATATCAGCGGGCTAATCGGGCTAATCGGGAGTGCATGTGCTCTATTGTGATGGATTGTAGGCTCAGTCCATCCCAGAGGTGTCGTTCCTGCAGCACTTAAGACAACCCGCAACGTGCACTGTTCGCCATTGCCCGGTATAGTGCTGCAGAACGCATTGACACGTCTTACTAGTGGTGTAGAAAGGTCGTCAAGTTGCATTGACACGTAATTCTCATTCGGCGGTGTTGCGAAATCGGCGTGACGGGCGCGTTAGCCGTGCTCATGCGGCGCGCTTTATCACTCCAGCGACTCCAGCCCGTGACGGACTGCGAAGACGGCCGCCACACGCTGCACGACCGAATCACAGGCGAAAACAATCAATTTAACTGCAAGGTGCTTCCTTGACGTCGATTCGTTGTGGACCGGGGTGAGGAGCTGCTTCCACTGAGTGACTTTCTCGGCGGTGAGAAGCTGCTCCCACTGAGAGTGACTTTCTCGGCGGTGAGAATCTGCTCCCACTGAGAGTGACTTTATCGGCGGTGAGGAGCTGCTCCCACTGAGTGACTTTCTCGGCGGTGAGAAGCTGCTCCCACTGAGAGTGACTTTCTCGGCGGTGAGAAGCTGCTCCCACTGAGAGTGACTTTCTCGGCGGTGAGAAGCTGCTCCCACTGAGAGTGACTTTCTCGGCGGTGAGAAGCTGCTCCCACTGAGAGTGACTTTCTCGGCGGTGAGAAGCTGCTCCCACTGAGAGTGACTTTCTCGGCGGTGAGAAGCTGCTCCCACTGAGAGTGACTGTCTCGGCGGTGAGGAGCTGCTCCCACTGAGTGACTTTCTCGGCGGTGAGAAGCTGCCCCCACTGAGAGTGACTTTCTCGGCGGTGAGAAGCTCCCACTGAGAGTGACTTTCTCGGCGGTGAGAAGCTGCTCCCACTGAGAGTGACTTTCTCGGCGGTGAGAAGCTGCTCCCACTGAGAGTGACTTTCTCGGCGGTGAGAAGCTCCCACTGAGAGACTTTCTCGGCGGTGAGAAGCTGCTCCCACTGAGTGACTTTCTCGGCGGTGAGAAGCTGCTCCCACTGAGAGTGACTTTCTCGGCGGTGAGAAGCTGCTCCCACTGAGAGTGACTTTCTCGACGGTGAGAAGCTGCTCCCACAGAGAGTGACTTTCTCGGCGGTGAGGAGCTGCTCCCACTGAGAGTGACTTTCTCGGCGGTGAGAAGCTGCTCCCACTGAGAGTGACTTTTTCGGCGGTGAGAAGCTGCTCCCACTGAGAGTGACTTTCTCGACGGTGAGGAGCTGCTCCCACTGAGAGTGACTTTCTCGGCGGTGAGGAGCTGCTCCCACTGAGAGTGACTGTCTCGGCGGTGAGGAGCTGCTCCCACTGAGAGTGACTTTCTCGGCGGTGAGGAGCTGCTCCCACTGAGAGTGACTTTCTCGGCGGTGAGGAGCTGCTCCCACTGAGAGTGACTTTCTCGGCGGTGAGGAGCTGCTCCCACTGAGAGTGACTTTCTCGGCGGTGAGAAGCTCCCACTGAGAGACTTTCTCGGCGGTGAGAAGCTGCTCCCACTGAGTGACTTTCTCGGCGGTGAGGAGCTGCTCCCACTGAGAGTGACTTTCTCGGCGGTGAGGAGCTGCTCCCACTGAGAGTGACTTTCTCGGCGGTGAGAAGCTGCTCCCACTGAGAGTGACTTTCTCGACGGTGAGGAGCTGCTCCCACTGAGAGTGACTTTCTCGGCGGTGAGAAGCTGCTCCCACTGAGAGTGACTTTCTCGACGGTGAGGAGCTGCTCCCACTGAGAGTGACTTTCTCGGCGGTGAGGAGCTGCTCCCACTGAGAGTGACTTTCTCGGCGGTGAGGAGCTGCTCCCACTGAGAGTGACTTTCTCGGCGGTGAGCGGCGCCCGATGGACGTGCCAGCCACCAGCCATGGGTTTGACGTGGGTCATACGTGCGGGCTGGACGTGAGGCATGCTTGGGCTAGACGTGGCCTGAGCGTGGACTAGACGTGCCGCGAGGCAGCCTGCAGCCGGCGCTTCGCTCAGACCCAGTTGGGACCGGTCCAGTCGCCTCAAGCCCGGCCAGCGCAGGTGCAAACCGAACCGGCCCAGACACACCCAGATCCCATACGTTCTCACGTCTGTACAGAGAAGAGCAAAAACAAACCAATGTGCACAGGCTTTCGAGAACTTTCAACTGCCATGAAAGAGAACTCACAGCCGATATTATCCTCGAAGGTCCTTAGACGGTCTACACAAGCTTGCAAAGACATCTTCTGCTGCGTTTTCACCTAACGCATGAATACCTACTAGTAGGAAACTTGTGGTGACTTTAGCCCACTGTTCGCCTCTTGGTCAGCAAGTCCGGATTGCCACAATTCAGAAACTGCTTATGCAAATGGGCTAGCTGCGGCACTGGCGGATCCAGGGGGGGGCAAAGCGGCCATCCCCCCAAACCGCCTGAAATCGGCGCAAAATTGACACATTTTCTGGCATAGAAGAAAATCTAAGCAACTTTTACTAAGGAAAGTTTGTTGTAAATCAGCTACCAATGCATAAGCAAGCGAAATCCGATAGTTTTCAGAACTGTGTGAGACTTTGGGATTTGGCCTCCCAAACCACCCGTGCCCCCCCCCCCCCCCCCCCCTCCCCTCCCAAACCACCGTTCTGGATCCGCCAATGAGCGGCGGCGACGCCTCAACAGTTGCCATATCTTCCGATAGATGACGCCGCCGCCGGTGACCAGTAGCCGTCAATCGGAGGCAATTGACCGCATTTATTTGTTCCAATTCAGGAACGCAACGATGAGACAGTCGGCAGGGGCGCGGCAAGGACTTCGCTGGGGGAGAATCGATGCCGTCGCTTGAGCCCTTGGACTCAGATATTCCTTGTTGGTAGAAGTGTTGTGTGGGGGCATTTTAGGCTTCATAAGCGATTTTCGGTCCTATTCCTTTGAATGCACTTTTAAACTTTGGCCCGGACCACCCCAACACAGCCGCCCTAAAAGCCTATTTTGACTTATCAGACAGGGATCATGTTTTCTAGACTCTATATCCTGGACGCGCCCATACCGTTATAGATCCGCAGACCCTGCACTGGAGCCGCCCCTGCCGTTATAGATCCACAGACCCTGCACTGGAGCCGCCCCTGCCGTTATAGATCCACAGACCCTGCACTGGAGCCGCCCCTGCCGTTATAGATCCACAGACCCTGCACTGGAGCCGCCCCTGCCGTTATAGATCCACAGACCCTGCACTGGAGCCGCCCCTGCCGTTATAGATCCACAGACCCTGCACTGGAGCCGTCCCTGCCGTTATAGATCCACAGACCCTGCACTGGAGCCGCCCCTGCCGTTATAGATCCACAGACCCTGCACTGGAGCCGCCCCTATCGTTATAGATCCACAGACCCTGCACTGGAGCCGCCCCTATCGTTATAGATCCACAGACCCTGCACTGGAGCCGCCCCTATCGTTATAGATCCACAGACCCTGCACTGGAGCCGCCCCTGCCGTTATAGATCCACTGACCCTGCACTGGAGCCGTCCCTGCCGTTATAGATCCACAGACCCTGCACTGGAGCCGCCCCTATCGTTATAGATCCACAGACCCTGCACTGGAGCCGCCCCTATCGTTATAGATCCACAGACCCTGCACTGGAGCCGTCCCTGCCGTTATAGATCCGCAGACCCTGCACTGGAGCCGTCCCTGCCGTTATAGATCCACAGACCCTGCACTGGAGCCGCCCCTGCCGTTATAGATCCACTGACCCTGCACTGGAGCCGCCCCTATCGTTATAGATCCACAGACCCTGCACTGGAGCCGTCCCTGCCGTTATAGATCCACTGACCCTGCACTGGAGCCGCCCCTGCCGTTATAGATCCACAGACCCTGCACTGGAGCCGCCCCTATCGTTATAGATCCACAGACCCTGCACTGGAGCCGCCCCTGCCGTTATAGATCCACAGACCCTGCACTGGAGTCGCCCCTATCGTTATAGATCCACAGACCCTGCACTGGAGCCGCCCCTATCGTTATAGATCCACAGACCCTGCACTGGAGCCGTCCCTGCCGTTATAGATCCGCAGACCCTGCACTGGAGCCGTCCCTGCCGTTATAGATCCACAGACCCTGCACTGGAGCCGCCCCTGCCGTTATAGATCCACAGACCCTGCACTGGAGCCGCCCCTGCCGTTATAGATCCACAGACCCTGCACTGGACGCGCCCATACCGTTATAGATCCACAGACCCTGCACTGGAGCCGCCCCTGCCGTTATAGATCCACAGACCCTGCACTGGACGCGCCCATACGGTTATAGATCCACAGACCCTGCACTGGAGCCGCCCCTGCCGTTATAGATCCACTGACCCTGCACTGGAGCCGCCCCTATCGTTATAGATCCACAGACCCTGCACTGGAGCCGTCCCTGCCGTTATAGATCCACTGACCCTGCACTGGAGCCGCCCCTGCCGTTATAGATCCACAGACCCTGCACTGGAGCCGCCCCTATCGTTATAGATCCACAGACCCTGCACTGGAGCCGCCCCTGCCGTTATAGATCCACAGACCCTGCACTGGAGTCGCCCCTATCGTTATAGATCCACAGACCCTGCACTGGAGCCGCCCCTATCGTTATAGATCCACAGACCCTGCACTGGAGCCGCCCCTATCGTTATAGATCCACAGACCCTGCACTGGAGTCGCCCCTGCCGTTATAGATCCACAGACCCTGCACTGGAGCCGCCCCTGCCGTTATAGATCCACAGACCCTGCACTGGAGCCGCCCCTATCGTTATAGATCCACAGACCCTGCACTGGAGCCGCCCCTGCCGTTATAGATCCACAGACCCTGCACTGGAGCCGCCCCTATCGTTATAGATCCACAGACCCTGCACTGGAGCCGCCCCTGCCGTTATAGATCCACAGACCCTGCACTGGAGCCGCCCCTGCCGTTATAGATCCACAGACCCTGCACTGGAGCCGCCCCTATCGTTATAGATCCACAGACCCTGCACTGGAGTCGCCCCTGCCGTTATAGATCCACAGACCCTGCACTGGAGCCGCCCCTATCGTTATAGATCCACAGACCCTGCACTGGAGCCGCCCCTGCCGTTATAGATCCACAGACCCTGCACTGGAGCCGCCCCTGCCGTTATAGATCCACAGACCCTGCACTGGAGCCGCCCCTATCGTTATAGATCCACAGACCCTGCACTGGAGCCGCCCCTGCCGTTATAGATCCGCAGACCCTGCACTGGAGCCGCCCCTGCCGTTATAGATCCACAGACCCTGCACTGGAGCCGCCCCTATCGTTATAGATCCACAGACCCTGCACTGGAGCCGCCCCTGCCGTTATAGATCCACAGACCCTGCACTGGAGCCGCCCCTGCCGTTATAGATCCACAGACCCTGCACTGGAGCCGCCCCTGCCGTTATAGATCCACAGACCCTGCACTGGAGCCGTCCCTGCCGTTATAGATCCACAGACCCTGCACTGGACGCGCCCATACCGTTATAGATCCACAGACCCTGCACTGGAGCCGCCCCTATCGTTATAGATCCACAGACCCTGCACTGGAGCCGCCCCTGCCGTTATAGATCCACTGACCCTGCACTGGAGCCGCCCCTGCCGTTATAGATCCACAGACCCTGCACTGGAGCCGCCCCTGCCGTTATAGATCCACAGACCCTGCACTGGAGCCGCCCCTATCGTTATAGATCCACAGACCCTGCACTGGAGCCGCCCCTGCCGTTATAGATCCACAGACCCTGCACTGGAGCCGCCCCTGCCGTTATAGATCCACAGACCCTGCACTGGAGCCGCCCCTGCCGTTATAGATCCACAGACCCGGCACTGGAGCCGCCCCTATCGTTATAGATCCACAGACCCTGCACTGGAGCCGCCCCTATCGTTATAGATCCACAGACCCTGCACTGGAGCCGCCCCTGCCGTTATAGATCCGCAGACCCTGCACTGGAGCCGCCCCTGCCGTTATAGATCCACAGACCCTGCACTGGAGCCGCCCCTGCCGTTATAGATCCACAGACCCTGCACTGGAGCCGCCCCTGCCGTTATAGATCCACAGACCCTGCACTGGAGCCGCCCCTGCCGTTATAGATCCACAGACCCTGCACTGGAGCCGCCCCTATCGTTATAGATCCACAGACCCTGCACTGGAGCCGCCCCTGCCGTTATAGATCCACAGACCCTGCACTGGAGCCGCCCCTGCCGTTATAGATCCACAGACCCTGCACTGGAGCCGCCCCTATCGTTATAGATCCACAGACCCTGCACTGGAGCCGCCCCTGCCGTTATAGATCCACAGACCCTGCACTGGAGCCGCCCCTGCCGTTATAGATCCGCAGACCCTGCACTGGAGCCGTCCCTGCCGTTATAGATCCGCAGACCCTGCACTGGAGCCGCCCCTATCGTTATAGATCCACAGACCCTGCACTGGAGCCGCCCCTATCGTTATAGATCCACAGACCCTGCACTGGAGCCGCCCCTGCCGTTATAGATCCACAGACCCTGCACTGGAGCCGCCCCTGCCGTTATAGATCCACAGACCCTGCACTGGAGCCGCCCCTGCCGTTATAGATCCACAGACCCTGCACTGGAGCCGCCCCTGCCGTTATAGATCCACAGACCCTGCACTGGAGCCGCCCCTGCCGTTATAGATCCACAGACCCTGCACTGGAGCCGCCCCTGCCGTTATAGATCCACTGACCCTGCACTGGAGCCGCCCCTGCCGTTATAGATCCACAGACCCTGCACTGGAGCCGTCCCTGCCGTTATAGATCCACAGACCCTGCACTGGAGCCGCCCCTATCGTTATAGATCCACAGACCCTGCACTGAGCCGCCCCTAGCGTTATAGATCACAGACCCTGCACTGATCCGCCTGCCGTTATAGCTGGAGCCGTCCCTGCCGTTATAGATCCACAGACCCTGCACTGGAGCCGTCCCTGCCGTTATAGATCCACTGACCCTGCACTGGAGCCGCCCCTGCCGTTATAGATCCACTGACCCTGCACTGGAGCGCCCCTGCCGTTATAGATCCACAGAACCCCGTTATAGATCCACTGACCCTGCACTGGAGCCGCCCCTGCCGTTATAGATCCACTGACCCTGCACTGGAGCCGCCCCTGCCGTTATAGATCCACAGACCCTGCACTGGAGCCGCCCCTGCCGTTATAGATCCACAGACCCTGCACTGGAGCCGCCCCTGCCGTTATAGATCCACTGACCCTGCACTGGAGCCGCCCCTATCGTTATAGATCCACAGACCCTGCACTGGAGCCGTCCCTGCCGTTATAGATCCACTGACCCTGCACTGGAGCCGCCCCTATCGTTATAGATCCACAGACCCTGCACTGGAGCCGCCCCTGCCGTTATAGATCCGCAGACCCTGCACTGGAGCCGCCCCTGCCGTTATAGATCCACAGACCCTGCACTGGAGCCGCCCCTATCGTTATAGATCCACAGACCCTGCACTGGAGCCGCCCCTGCCGTTATAGATCCACAGACCCTGCACTGGAGCCGCCCCTATCGTTATAGATCCACAGACCCTGCACTGGAGCCGCCCCTGCCGTTATAGATCCGCAGACCCTGCACTGGAGCCGCCCCTGCCGTTATAGATCCACAGACCCTGCACTGGAGCCGCCCCTATCGTTATAGATCCACTGACCCTGCACTGGAGTCGCCCCTGCCGTCGGACCTCGGCACTGGTGGCACAATGCAACCAGTACGGGTGCAGATTTCTGCAGCTGAGGCCTCGTCTGTCATTGGATATAAGGCAGAGCTGATTCACTGCGAGGTTAACTGATAACACATTGCAGTGGGTCATCTTTACATACACGAACGTTACTTAGGTGTCTGATGCCGGGACGTGACTGCGTTGCAAATACATGTACCAATCGATTGTGTTGTGCTAATAAGAAGAGCTGTTCGATAACAAATAACGTTCGAATCATACTGAAAACATGGCATCGTTGTTGTTCTTAAATGTTTTATGTTTTTGGAGTTCGCAATTTGAAGAGCGTATTGTCGATTGGCTGCCACCGAAACGTTACAGCTTGCGGCACAGTAGCTTCAGCAGCATGTTTGGACATTCAGGTGCGCATGCTGTGTTATTCCGGAAAGGTCAAGAAACGTAGCCCGGTAAACACTAAGCATGACAGTGTTTCCTTGGCGTTCCGAGAATGAATAAATATAGTGGAAATAAAGCTATAGTACCGTCTGTATAATTGCAAATAAAAGTCGCATTCTTAAGTCAATGTTCAGCGAATTGGTGCCGGCCAAACTGAGTGGTTTAATACATTGTATTATTACAAGAAAGTTTTTTTTTAATTTAAGCTCCGTTACAACGTCCACATAGTGGCTGTTATGTTGTAGAGTCAGTTGTACATAGGTCACCGCGCTAATAAAATGCAATTTAGACAAGTACATACATCACACCTTACATGCCCTCCTAAAACTAAAAGCAAGGAGACTATTATGAAGAGAAGAAAAAAAAACGCAAATGGGCGACGGTAAAAATACATCGTGACAAAAGTCTGCAATGAAGATAAACGACAAGAATGGCTATAAAAAACGTCACACATAGTGTAATGAGGTCATACAATCAATTAAAGCTGCACAGTGTCTAGGACCCCGCTCTGACGTTCCTCCCACACATTCTAGCAGTTGGTGCCTCACGCACGGCTGGTGTCGCTCCGTTCCAACTAGCAACAGCGCGGTACATGAAGAAGCGTCAAGCGCGTTCGGTGCGTACTTTAGGAAGATGCAGCTGACCAGCTTCGACGGCCCGGGTGCTGCGTGCTGAAACCTCTGCTCGGGACTCCACTAAAGCCTTTAAATTTGCTGAATATGTTTCCTCATTCAGAATCTTATGAATGGTCACAATATCCTTCTCCAAAATGAGTTTTTCCAGTCCCTGCCAATTCAGCTCCTCAAAAAGAGGTGTGACATGCTCGTTACGCCTTGAGGAGGTAACAATTTGAGCCGCATGGTTCAGCACCTTTTGGACACGTTTCCGCTGGACATCTCGACATCCACCCCAAACGGTAAGGCAGTACATGGTGTGTGGGAAGACCAATGTCTCGACAATGAGCTTCTTAACTGCGGTGGGTAACTTATTAGCAAACTTAGCGAACTTAAGATTTTCTAATCACCGTCGAGATGTGGTCCTCCCACCTTAACTCGGGATCAATTGTTACGCCCAACACCTTCATCTTTGTGGTCAGCCGCACCTGTGCACCAGCGAAGTTCACAGTGATGTCGCCTGCACTTGCCTGCTTTGGCATACCAAAAATCATCATCTCAGTTTTGGCCGGATTTACCTTTAGACTGTTCTGGTCGTACCAGATCTGAACGGTGGAAAGCATGTTCTCTATTTTAAGTTTATGATTATCTAGATCATTTTTGTCCGCACTGTTCAGAAATTGAGAATCGTCAGCATACATTACGATTTTATCGCAAGCCAAGTGGGAGGCAACATCATTTGTGAACGAGCTGTTCCCTATCACTTAACCAGTCGGAAAACCAGTGGCTGTCCACCCCGTACCAGCCAAGCTTTTCCAGGAGCCTGCCATGCTCGACGCTGTCAAAGGCCTTGGACGTGTCGGCCGCGATGTTTGATACTACTCTCCCCTTGTCGGTTTCCGAAATTATAAATTGGACAGCGTCGAGCATAGCAGACTCCGTGGAATGATCCCTGAGAAATCCGTGCTGCTCCGGACAGATGACGACATGCGAGGTGAGATAATCTACCAACTGATCACATACCACCCGCTCCGCTAGTTTGGACACCGCTGGCAGAACAGACACGGGCCAGACAAGTTGATATGGATCTCTGCGTATTTAATATTTCCAGTGTCAAGTTTTTATATTTTATGTGGTGCGAACTATCGTGCGGAAACTGTTTTGCAATTACACTGATTAACTTTGTCGTTGGAGAAAACAGTATGCGCGAAACGGAGACGGTTTCTCCGCGCAGAATACTTTAACGTGCGTCAGTCGCTTAATATGCCACATAGCTGTATGCTTTCTGAATTTCTCGGCTCAAGAACGTATCGAGTCGGCATGTCAATCCAGCAATAATCGGGCATAACACGTTCTCTTGCGACTTTATTTTAAACTGTCTGATTCACGATTCCGTTCGGCAGTGTAAGCCCGTGGGAACTGGAGTATAGGTAGGTACGCTGGATGGTAGACTTTTAATCTTGGGACTTGATGCACTGATAAGTAAACAATCACTTTTAGTGGGCTTGCATAGACACAAGCTCTTTCGTGCAACGTTAAATCCTACAATGATATATTATATATACTCTCGCATTCCAGTCCCCTATAATATGGAATCGGGAGACAACGCCATGCATTGGAGGTATAAAAACATAGGCAAATGAAAATCTGGAATAATTTTATACCGTTCCACAAAACACCTCCGTACAAATCACCAACACCTCCACCAGTAAGTCCCTAACGTAATGAACCTGTACACTCCATCGTTCATTGTGAACACGTCGTGGTTAGTTGTGCGCTGTGCAGGTTTATCACAGACAGGTTTGTGTGTGCAGGTTTACCACAGACCACTTCTGTAGTACTCACCGGTCCGATGAGGCAGCAGAAGCAAGCGGTCCAAAGGAGCGCCAGTCGCGCGGCGTCCAGCCTCCACATCGTCCCTCTCACTCACACCCGCTGCACATCGGCCGCAGCCCGTCACAGGTCACGCAGGTCACGCACGGTCAGACAGACACACGGCGCTCGCCGGCACACCCTCACCACGCGGCGGTCAGCGGCCGACTGGACTGCAGCGGCGCCAGCGGCGGGCGGCCCGGCGGTGGACAGCCGCCCAGCCCCCGGCACTCAGCAGCTGCCAGCCAGCAGGGCAGGCACGCACCTGACCTGCCCTGCCCTGCCGTGCCCAGCCCTGCCGCGCGTGGCTGGACACCGAGTAGACGCAGTCTCAGCTCAGTAGACACTGTAGGCCGGGTCTGGTCTCCAAAACCCACAGTCAAATTCCAGGGAAGAACTGGTTAACATCGAGCTCCCATACTTTCTTTGAACTATATATGTATACGATATATCCATGTTGTAGGTAAGTTTTAAATCATCCAAAGACAGGTGGCATTTTATCGATGTTCTCTTAGCCATTTTCGTCTCTCAAGAGTCACTTGTTTTCAATCGTGGCATAAATAACTCCGTGCAGATGTCTCCAAGAACTAAAAATTTCAAAGATGAGAAGAGCAAGGCAGTGCCACAGGTAGGAGGTGCTATATTTCTGTAGAAGGAAAAATTTATCGTCAAATATTATCTGTTGCTAATCTTGCACCTCTACTGATCCGATCCCGACCCCTGGCATTCCTTCGCTTTTCAGTTGTGAGGGGTTGCCCATAAGACGGAACTTGAGTCAATTGCGCAATCGGGCACAACCCTAAGGCACATATGTTTGTTGGCTGATCCTTTACATTTCTTCACCAGAGAACAAGGAGTAGTGTATAGCCGACATCTGCATTGTTTTACGATTTAATGTAATATATTGTGTCTAGGTCAAAAGTATTTTTTTATTCGACCGCTGATTGCACTTTCTCTGTTGATTCTTTGGTACAATTTACTCCTCTGTGGACGTGGTCTATTTTGTTCGAAAACTATGTTTCCCGCGTCAGATTTCGATTTGTTTTTTTCATCATTTGGTCATGTTATACACATGGTCATTGTATAGCCCTTATAATTCAAAACCAGTGTAGTTGACACTAGAGATATATCAAAGAGGAAATTTACTACACTTAGCACACTTCCTTTAAACGACTAAGGACAGCAGTGTCGACACTAACCAAATATTAAATACCGCCGGCGTTAGTCAGCAGTTGTTCAGTTTACCTGAGCCTCGTTCACCACCT